>JANJGN010004907.1:7500-12500 GCA_026770705.1 Isurus oxyrinchus
GTCCGCCCGGGTGGTCCGGAGTTTTATTCGGGTTAGGGTTAGCGGTTAGGCTTAGGGCTGGGGTTAGGGTTGGGGCGTTAGGGTTAGGGGAAGTGTCAGGGGTAGGGGTAGGGTTAGAGTTAGGGGCTTGGCTTGGTGTTCGTGTCGGGGAAGGGGACAAGGCTAGTTTATTGTTGGCTCGGGGTTCGGGTCAGGGTTAGCGGTTAGGCTTAGGGCTGGGGTTAGGTTTGCGGCAAATGGTTTACCGGTTAGCAGGCAGGGTAGCCGGCCATTATTCAGGGCTTTCGGCATGGTAGTAAAGGTGCGCTGAGCTGCAGAACACAGCCGCTGGTCCACGGGATATGTACAGCACAGGGGAACCTGTGAACCAGTTAGCAGACAAGGCAGCCGACCGGTAATTATAGCCTCCCGCCGGGTAATAGAGGCGCAGTCAGCTGCAGAACACACCAGCAGGTCCAAGGACTAAGTACAGAATGAGGACACGGGCAGCCGGTCAGCAGGCAGGGCTGCCGGCCGGTAATTACAGCCTCCCGCCCGGTCATAGGGGTGCAGTTAGCTGCAGAACACACCAGCAGGTCCAAGGACTAAGTACAGAATGAGGACACGGGCAGCCGGTCAGCAGGCAGGGATGCCGGCCTGCCATAGGGGTGCAGTTAGCTGCAGAACACACCAGCAGGTCCAAGGACTAAGGACAGAATGGGGACACGGGCAGCCGGTTAGCAGGCTGGGCTGCCGGCCGGTATTTACAGCCTCCCGCCCGGTCATAGGGGTGCAGTTAGCTGCAGAACACACCAGCAGGTCCACGGACTAAGTACCGAATGGGGACACGGGCAGCCGGTTAGCAGGCAAGGCTGCCGGCCGGTAATTATAGCCTCCCGCCCGGTCATAGGTGTGCAGTTAACTGCGGAACACACCAGCAGGTCCAGGGACTCAGTACCAAACGGGGAATCGGTTAAGCGGTTACCTGGCAGGGCAGCCGACCAGTAATCATAGCCTCCCGCCCGGTCGTAGGGGTGCAGTTAGCTGCAGAACACACCAGCAGGTCCAGGGAATGTGTGCAGGACGGGGAAATGCTTAACGGGTTAGCAGGCCGGGCAGCCGGCCGGTAGTTGGAGCCGCCCGCCCGGTCGTACGGGAGCCGTCATCAGCCGGCATCCCGAGCAGCTGAAAAGTCTAAGCGCAGAATGGGGACATGGTGAACCAGTCAGCCAGCGGGCAGGGAAGGGTCGAAACGGCCTAAAATACCGGGCCGGCGGGCCAAGATGGCTGCCGGGGGGCGTATTCAGGGCCCCCACGTGAGGGGCCGGGGCTGGGGGCCGAGCCGGGCAAGCGCGGTTGAGAAACAGCCGAGTCCGAGCAGGGGGAAATCATTAACCGGTGATCGGGTTCGACCCCCCCCGGTGGCCGAGGCGGGGAGGGTCGACCCGGGGAAAGGTTGGGTGTTCGGTGTCCCTCAGGGCGGTCCCGAGCGCGTCCTAAAATAATCCGGGCTCCTGGGCCCTTTTTTGAAAAAGAACCGGTCGGGGAGCGGGTGCAATCCGGAAGGCCTGGCGGGGCTTCGGTGCCTCTTCCTCGGTATGACTACCGGAGGGTCGTCGGCCTGAATGACGGTTGCATTTGCTGGCTGTGGAGGTTGGCGGGCTATCTGCAGAATAGGAGGAGGTGGCAAATCGAGAATGGGTCGACTTCGCCAAGTGCCTTCTCGAGCCTCCAGGTCTGCAGGGACCGACCCAGGCTGCCGCCAAACCGACCGGGAGGCCCCGCCGTCGGCCATTTTTGGTCATTTTCGGCATTTTTCGCCTCTTTCGGCCGGTCAAGAAAAGCGGCGGCCTGACACCCGGGCGTGCACGGGGAAGGCTCCCCCTCGCCGGGAGGACCGGAGTTTGCCCCGGAAACCTCCGGAAGCCGGCCGGGAAGGCGGCTTCGGCCCGATGCACCTCCGGCTGCGTCCGAAGGCCGGGGGAAGTGGCCCCTGGGCCCGTGTGAGGGAAATCCGTGCCAAGACGGAAGTCCAGGAGGTCGGATCCGAAGCTTCTGCCGGGCCCCCGGTGGAGGCATTCCCGCTAGGCGGGGCGAATCGGCCCGGCCACGGGGCGGGTTGCAATTGTTGGAGGGGGGCTGCCGGAGCTAGATAATGATTTCCCCTCGGTTCTCCCGATGGGGAAACGGCGAAAGGAGGTGTCGCGGGCTTTCGAGGCCTCCTCGGCGGCTGGACTACCGACCGACATCTCGGCTGCATTTGCTGGCTGGGGGGGTTGGCGGGGTATCTGCAGAATGGTAGGAGGTGGCAAGTCGAGAATCGGTCGACAGCTCCGAGTGCCGTCTCGAGCCTCCAGGTCCGCAGGGACCGATCCAGGCTGCCGCCTAACCGACCAGGAGGCCCCGCCGTTGGCCATTTTTGTCCATTTTCGGCATTTTTTACCGTCTTTCGGTCGGTCACGGAAAGCGGCGACCGGAAGCCCGGGCGTGCCCGGGGACGGCTCCCACTGGCCCCGGGGACCGGATTTGCCCCGGTCGGAGCCCCGGAAACGCACCCGAAGCCGGCCGGAGAAGGCGGCTAAGGGCAATGCACCTCGGATTGAATTTGCGCACCGGGGAAAGTGGCCTCGGGGCCCGCGAGGTGTGACGGTGTGCCTTCGGTAAGCTTCTGGAGAAATGGGTAACCAATGCACCTCGGACTGAATGTGCAGGACGTGCAACGGGGCCTCCGGGTCCGCGAGATATCGCAGGTTGGCCTCGGTAAGCCTCTGGAGAAATGGCTAACCAATGGGACAGTGGCCCTGAGAAATCATTAACCATTTGGACTTCGTCTCTGGCAGCGAGGCAAGTGTGGTGCAGAAATCATTAACCATTTGGACTTAGTCTCTGGCAGCGAGGCAAGTGTGGCGGAGAAATCATTAACCGTTTGGACTTAGTCTCTGGCAGAGAGGCAAGTGTGGTGCAGAAATCATTAACCATTTGGACTTAGTCTCTGGCAGCGAGGCAAGTGTGGTGCAGAAATCATTAACCATTTGGACTTAGTCTCTGGCAGCGAGGCAAGTGTGGCGGAGAAATCATTAACCGTTTGGACTTAGTCTCTGGCAGAGAGGCAAGTGTGGTGCAGAAATCATTAACCATTTGGACTTCGTCTCTGGCACAGAGGCAAGTGCAGTGGAGAAATCAGTAACCATTTGGACTTCGTCTCTGGCAGCGAGGCAAGTGTGGTGCAGAAATCATTAACCATTTGGACTTCGTCTCTGGCACAGAGGCAAGTGCAGTGGAGAAATCATTAACCATTTGGACTTCGTCTCTGGCAGAGAGGCAAGTGTGGTGCAGAAATCATTAACCATTTGGACTTCGTCTCTGGCACAGAGGCAAGTGCAGTGGAGAAATCAGTAACCATTTGGACTTAGTCGCTGGCAGCGAGGCAAGTGTGGCGGAGAAATCATTAACCGTTTGGACTTCGTCTCTGGCAGAGAGGCAAGTGTGGTGCAGAAATCATTAACCATTTGGACTTCGTCTCTGGCACAGAGGCAAGTGCAGTGGAGAAATCAGTAACCATTTGGACTTAGTCTCTGGCAGCGAGGCAAGTGTGGCGGAGAAATCATTAACCGTTTGGACTTCGTCTCTGGCAGAGAGGCAAGTGTGGCGGAGAAATCATTAACCGTTTGGACTTAGTCTCTGGCAGCGAGGCAAGTGTGGCGGAGAAATCATTAACCATTTGGACTTAGTCTGTGGCAGAGGCAAGTTTGGAAGAGAAATCAGTAACTAATAAATAAAATGCACCCCAGATTGCATTCGCCGGCCGTGGAAAGTGTCTCCTGGGCCCGGGAGAACAAAATCCGTGCTCAGACGGAAGCGTATGGCGTCGAATCCGAGGCTCTTGCCCGGCTCGCAGTGGGGGTATTCCCCCTGAGAGTAGCGAATCGGCCCGACGGCTGGGTCGGTTGCAATTTTTGGCATGGTACTCGTCCAGCTCATTAATGATTTCCCTTCGGTTCTCCCGAAGAGGAAACGGCAAAATGGCGCTTTGCGGGCTTTTGAGGCCTCCTGGACGGTAGGGCTACCGCCCCACCTCTCGGGTGCAATTGTTGGCCGGGGGGATTGGCGGGGTACCCGGAGAATTTCGGGGACACGATTTTCAGAACATTTTAAGGCAACGGTCACACTTTAAAAATGCCTAAAAAAGTGCGACTTTGAGGAAGGTCAACTATTTCAAATAGAACACCTTCCAATGACCTCTCGGAAGTCCAAAATGACGATGTAAGTGCAATTTATGCGGGCTTTCCGAGCTATGTTGTCGGTCTGAAAAATCGTCCGGGGCCCAGGCCGGTGGTAACCCTGGTTTCAATAATTTTGTGGCGACATGAACAGATGTATATATGTATATATATCCTAAACAGAAATATTCTCTTAAGTGTCACCTGGCGGTGTCCTTCATGATGAATAAAACACAAAGTCTGTTCATTAGTCCCCTTGGGTTGCCAAAGTGCGTGCCCAGAACCCTGTTGAACGCAGGCGACGCACGCCGGCTGCAGGCTTCCTTCCGTGCGAGCGCCAACCTGTTGCTTCCTTTGAACAAAAATAATCTGAAAGTTTCACCTGGTGGCTGGTGTGACTTAATGATGTAAAAAAGACAAAGTGTCACCCGGCGGTGCACTTTGAAAAGAACAGCAATTCTGTTCACAGGCATACATGGCAGGGTGCCTGAGACCCCATGGGTCGCACGCAGTGTTTGACAAGGCCCGAGTGAACACAGAGTGCGTGCAGAAACATGGAAAAAAGTGTTAGTTGCAAAGGCGACGCGCGCCTGGCCGGCTGCTTCCTTCCGTGCGATCGCCAAAAGGTCGGTTCCGTTTTCTTTGTTTGCGAAAGATCTGGTGTTTGTTGTCCGACGCGGGAGGGCCCTCGGCGGGCCAGCGTCTGCTGGTGTTCAGGCTGAGCGGTTGTCCCTCCCTCTTCTGTGCCCTCCGGGGTCGCAGACGGACATGAGCATGTTCGAGTGGTGGCTGGCGCACCTC
>JANJGN010004907.1:22500-28851 GCA_026770705.1 Isurus oxyrinchus
CCTTTGCTCAGGTGAGACTGGTTAATGATTTCCCCCGTCACTTTTCCGCGCGGTTTTGGCTCTAATGAGTGGAGGCGGGCTTAATGTACGCCTAAGGGGGGCAATCTGGGGAGCGTGGCCGTGCCAGAGCAGCTCTTGGGCGGGGGTGGGAATGTGGATTTGGGTCGGTGATGATGGAAGGGCGGGAGTTAACGGGGTTGAATGGCTGGCAAGGGGGTTTCGGGTGCGGTGAGCTGGAAGGGGATTGTCAGCTTGTAAGGCATAGGCTTAGCGAGGGCGTGGGAGGTCCGAGCAGCAAGCGGGTGGATGTGGCGGTGTTGGCCGGGCAGAGCGTCGCCATTGCCGGATGGGCAGAGTGGATTGGGGTCGGTGTTGGGTGGAGAGGCTGTTTTGTTAGGGAAGGCTGGGGGCTGGAAGAGGGTTGATGTTGGTGGCGTTGCAAGAGTGTGCCGGCGCGGGAATGGTGGCGAAGGCGGCGAATTGGTAGCCGGGATTGTGAGTGTTGGTGTTGGGGTCGGGGATGGGGTTTGGGTAAGTTTCAGGGGTTTAGGGGTTAGGGTACGGGTTAGGGTTAGGGGTTAGGCTTCGGGTTGCGGCAAATGGTTAACTGGTTACTAGGCAGGGTAGCCGACCGTTAATCCGGCTCTCCGGCCCGCTTATAAGGGTGCACTAAGATGCAGAGCACACCAGCTGGTCCCACGTGCGATGTAAAAAGCGGGCAACCAGTTAGCAGACACGGCAGCCGGCAGGTAATTTAAGCCGCCCGCCCGCCCGCCCGGTAGTACGGCTGCATGTAGCTGCAGAGCAGCCAAGCGGCTGCTGAGAGTAAGTACTGAAGGGGAAATGGTTAACCGGTTAGCAGGCAGGGCAGCCGGCCGGTAATCGGAGCCGTCCACGCGGTACTACGGCTGCCGTTAGCTGCAGAACAGCCCAGCCGCTGCTGAGAGTGGGTAATGAAGGGGAAATGGTGAACCAGACAACAGGCAGCGCAGCCGACCGTTAATTACAGCCTCCCGCCGGGTAATACGGGTGCAGTAAACTGCAGAAGACGCCAGCAGGTCCAGGGAATGTGTCCAGGACGTGGAAATGGTTAACCGGTCAGCAGGAAGGTCAGCCGGCCGGTAGTACGGGTGCAGTCAGCAGCCGGCATCCCCGAGCAGCTGAAAAGTCCTAAGCGCGGAATGGGGAAATCATTAACCTGTCAGCAAGCCGGAAGGGGAAAGGGTGAAACGGCTTAAAATATCGAGGCGGCAAGGAAAAAATGGCAACCGGGGGCGGGGCGGATTCACAGTCACCACGTGAGAGGGTCGGTGCCTGGAGGCCGGGCAGGCGGTTGGCCGAAGGCCCGATACTCCGGGTGCTGTCAGCATTTCGCTTGCCGAGCTGCTCAAAAGTCGAGGTGCAGAACGGCGAAATCATTAACCGGCAAGCGGATGCATGGCAGCGGGGCAGGGAAGGGTCAAAACGGCCTGAAATACCGGAGCGGCGGGCCAAGATGGCTGCCGGGGGGCGTATTCAGCGGTCGCACGTGACGGGGCGGTGCCTGGAGGCCGAGCCGCGCAAGCGCGATTTAAAGCGAGCAAAGTCCGAGCAGGAGCGATATCGTTGGCCATTCAGCCGGTTCGAGCCTGGTGGCCGAGGCGGGGAGGGTGGAACCGGGGAAAGGCTGGGTGTTCGGTGTCCGCCCGGGTGGTCCGGAGTTTTATTCGGGTTAGGGTTAGCGGTTAGGCTTAGGCTGGGGTTAGGGTTGGGGCGTTAGGGTTAGGGGAAGTGTCAGGGGTAGGGGTAGGGTTAGAGTTAGGGGCTTGGCTTGGTGTTCGTGTCGGGAAGGGGACAAGGCTAGTTTATTGTTGGCTCGGGGTTCGGGTCAGGGTTAGCGGTTAGGCTTAGGGCTGGGGTTAGGTTTGCGGCAAATGGTTTACCGGTTAGCAGGCAGGGTAGCCGGCCATTATTCAGGGCTTTTCGGCATGGTAGTAAAGGTGCGCTGAGCTGCAGAACACAGCCGCTGGTCCACGGGATATGTACAGCACAGGGGAACCTGTGAACCAGTTAGCAGACAAGGCAGCCGACCGGTAATTATAGCTCCCGCCGGGTAATAGAGGCGCAGTCAGCTGCAGAACACACCAGCAGGTCCAAGGACTAAGTACAGAATGAGGACACGGGCAGCCGGTCAGCAGGCAGGGCTGCCGGCCGGTAATTACAGCCTCCCGCCCGGTCATAGGGGTGCAGTTAGCTGCAGAACACACCAGCAGGTCCAAGGACTAAGTACAGAATGAGGACACGGGCAGCCGGTCAGCAGGCAGGGATGCCGGCCTGCCATAGGGGTGCAGTTAGCTGCAGAACACACCAGCAGGTCCAAGGACTAAGGACAGAATGGGGACACGGGCAGCCGGTTAGCAGGCTGGGCTGCCGGCCGGTATTTACAGCCTCCCGCCCGGTCATAGGGGTGCAGTTAGCTGCAGAACACACCAGCAGGTCCACGGACTAAGTACCGAATGGGGACACGGGCAGCCGGTTAGCAGGCAAGGCTGCCGGCCGGTAATTATAGCCTCCCGCCCGGTCATAGGTGTGCAGTTAACTGCGGAACACACCAGCAGGTCCAGGGACTCAGTACCAAACGGGGAATCGGTTAAGCGGTTACCTGGCAGGGCAGCCGACCAGTAATCATAGCCTCCCCGCCCGGTCGTAGGGGTGCAGTTAGCTGCAGAACACACCAGCAGGTCCAGGGAATGTGTGCAGGACGGGGAAATGCTTAACGGGTTAGCAGGCCGGGCAGCCGGCCGGTAGTTGGAGCCGCCCGCCCGGTCGTACGGGAGCCGTCATCAGCCGGCATCCCGAGCAGCTGAAAAGTCTAAGCGCAGAATGGGGACATGGTGAACCAGTCAGCCAGCGGGCAGGGAAGGGTCGAAACGGCCTAAAATACCGGGCCGGCGGGCCAAGATGGCTGCCGGGGGGCGTATTCAGGGCCCCCACGTGAGGGGCCGGGGGCTGGGGGCCGAGCCGGGCAAGCGCGGTTGAGAAACAGCCGAGTCCGAGCAGGGGGAAATCATTAACCGGTGATCGGGTTCGACCCCCCCCCGGTGGCCGAGGCGGGGAGGGTCGACCGGGGAAAGGTTGGGTGTTCGGTGTCCCTCAGGGCGGTCCCGAGCGCGTCCTAAAATAATCCGGGCTCCTGGGCCCTTTTTTGAAAAAGAACCGGTCGGGGAGCGGGTGCAATCCGGAAGGCCTGGCGGGGCTTCGGTGCCTCTTCCTCGGTATGACTACCGGAGGGTCGTCGGCCTGAATGACGGTTGCATTTGCTGGCTGTGGAGGTTGGCGGGCTATCTGCAGAATAGGAGGAGGTGGCAAATCGAGAATGGGTCGACTTCGCCAAGTGCCTTCTCGAGCCTCCAGGTCTGCAGGGACCGACCCAGGCTGCCGCCAAACCGACCGGGAGGCCCCGCCGTCGGCCATTTTTGGTCATTTTCGGCATTTTTCGCCTCTTTCGGCCGGTCAAGAAAAGCGGCGGCCTGACACCCGGGCGTGCACGGGGAAGGCTCCCCCTCGCCGGGAGGACCGGAGTTTGCCCCGGAAACCTCCGGAAGCCGGCCGGGAAGGCGGCTTCGGCCCGATGCACCTCCGGCTGCGTCCGAAGGCCGGGGGAAGTGGGCCCCTGGGCCCGTGTGAGGGAAATCCGTGCCAAGACGGAAGTCCAGGAGGTCGGATCCGAAGCTTCTGCCGGGCCCCCGGTGGAGGCATTCCCGCTAGGCGGGGCGAATCGGCCCGGCCACGGGGCGGGTTGCAATTGTTGGAGGGGGGCTGCCGGAGCTAGATAATGATTTCCCCTCGGTTCTCCCGATGGGGAAACGGCGAAAGGAGGTGTCGCGGGCTTTCGAGGCCTCCTCGGCGGCTGGACTACCGACCGACATCTCGGCTGCATTTGCTGGCTGGGGGGGTTGGCGGGGTATCTGCAGAATGGTAGGAGGTGGCAAGTCGAGAATCGGTCGACAGCTCCGAGTGCCGTCTCGAGCCTCCAGGTCCGCAGGGACCGATCCAGGCTGCCGCCTAACCGACCAGGAGGCCCCGCCGTCGGCCATTTTTGTCCATTTTCGGCATTTTTTACCGTCTTTCGGTCGGTCACGGAAAGCGGCGACCGGAAGCCCGGGCGTGCCCGGGGACGGCTCCCACTGGCCCCGGGGACCGGATTTGCCCCGGTCGGAGCCCCGGAAACGCACCCGAAGCCGGCCGGAGAAGGCGGCTAAGGGCAATGCACCTCGGATTGAATTTGCGCACGGGGAAAGTGGCCTCGGGGCCCGCGAGGTGTGACGGTGTGCCTTCGGTAAGCTTCTGGAGAAATGGGTAACCAATGCACCTCGGACTGAATGTGCAGGACGTGCAACGGGGCCTCCGGGTCCGCGAGATATCGCAGGTTGGCCTCGGTAAGCCTCTGGAGAAATGGCTAACCAATGGGACAGTGGCCCTGAGAAATCATTAACCATTTGGACTTCGTCTCTGGCAGCGAGGCAAGTGTGGTGCAGAAATCATTAACCATTTGGACTTAGTCTCTGGCAGCGAGGCAAGTGTGGCGGAGAAATCATTAACCGTTTGGACTTAGTCTCTGGCAGAGAGGCAAGTGTGGTGCAGAAATCATTAACCATTTGGACTTAGTCTCTGGCAGCGAGGCAAGTGTGGTGCAGAAATCATTAACCATTTGGACTTAGTCTCTGGCAGCGAGGCAAGTGTGGCGGAGAAATCATTAACCGTTTGGACTTAGTCTCTGGCAGAGAGGCAAGTGTGGTGCAGAAATCATTAACCATTTGGACTTCGTCTCTGGCACAGAGGCAAGTGCAGTGGAGAAATCAGTAACCATTTGGACTTCGTCTCTGGCAGCGAGGCAAGTGTGGTGCAGAAATCATTAACCATTTGGACTTCGTCTCTGGCACAGAGGCAAGTGCAGTGGAGAAATCATTAACCATTTGGACTTCGTCTCTGGCAGAGAGGCAAGTGTGGTGCAGAAATCATTAACCATTTGGACTTCGTCTCTGCACAGAGGCAAGTGCAGTGGAGAAATCAGTAACCATTTGGGACTTAGTCGCTGGCAGCGAGGCAAGTGTGGCGGAGAAATCATTAACCGTTTGGACTTCGTCTCTGGCAGAGAGGCAAGTGTGGTGCAGAAATCATTAACCATTTGGACTTCGTCTCTGGCACAGAGGCAAGTGCAGTGGAGAAATCAGTAACCATTTGGACTTAGTCTCTGGCAGCGAGGCAAGTGTGGCGGAGAAATCATTAACCGTTTGGACTTCGTCTCTGGCAGAGAGGCAAGTGTGGCGGAGAAATCATTAACCGTTTGGACTTAGTCTCTGGCAGCGAGGCAAGTGTGGCGGAGAAATCATTAACCATTTGGACTTAGTCTGTGGCAGAGGCAAGTTTGGAAGAGAAATCAGTAACTAATAAATAAAATGCACCCCAGATTGCATTCGCCGGCCGTGGAAAGTGTCTCCTGGGCCCGGGAGAACAAAATCCGTGCTCAGACGGAAGCGTATGGCGTCGAATCCGAGGCTCTTGCCCGGCTCGCAGTGGGGGTATTCCCCCTGAGAGTAGCGAATCGGCCCGACGGCTGGGTCGGTTGCAATTTTTGGCATGGTACTCGTCCAGCTCATTAATGATTTCCCTTCGGTTCTCCCCGAAGAGGAAACGGCAAAATGGCGCTTTGCGGGCTTTTGAGGCCTCCTGGACGGTAGGGCTACCGCCCCACCTCTCGGGTGCAATTGTTGGCCGGGGGGATTGGCGGGGTACCCGGAGAATTTCGGGGACACGATTTTCAGAACATTTTAAGGCAACGGTCACACTTTAAAAATGCCTAAAAAAGTGCGACTTTGAGGAAGGGTCAACTATTTCAAATAGAACACCTTCCAATGACCTCTCGGAAGTCCAAAATGACGATGTAAGTGCAATTTATGCGGCTTTCCGAGCTATGTTGTCGGTCTGAAAAATCGTCCGGGGCCCAGGCCGGTGGTAACCCTGGTTTCAATAATTTTGTGGCGACATGAACAGATGTATATATGTATATATATCCTAAACAGAAATATTCTCTTAAGTGTCACCTGGCGGTGTCCTTCATGATGAATAAAACACAAAGTCTGTTCATTAGTCCCCTTGGGTTGCCAAAGTGCGTGCCCAGAACCCTGTTGAACGCAGGCGACGCACGCCGGCTGCAGGCTTCCTTCCGTGCGAGCGCCAACCTGTTGCTTCCTTTGAACAAAAATAATCTGAAAGTTTCACCTGGTGGCTGGTGTGACTTAATGATGTAAAAAAGACAAAGTGTCACCCGGCGGTGCACTTTGAAAAGAACAGCAATTCTGTTCACAGGCA
>JANJGN010004908.1:0-28835 GCA_026770705.1 Isurus oxyrinchus
GGGTGGGAGGGGAAGGTGTGTCGGGGTGGGGTGGGAGAGGAAGGTGTGTCGGGGTGGGGTGGGGTGGGAGGGGGAGGTGTGTCGGGGTGGGGTGGGATGGGAAGGTGTGTCGGTGTGGGGTGGGTGCGGAAGGTGTGTCGGGGTCGGGTGGGTGGGAGGGGAAGGTGTGTCGGGGTGGGGTGGGTTGTGAGGGGAAGGTGTGTCCGGGTGGGGTGGGAGGGGAAGGTGTGTCGGGGTGGGGAGGGAGAGGAAGGTGTGTCGGGGTGGGGTGGGAGGGAAAGGTGTCTCGGGGTGGGGTGGGAGGGGGAAGGTGTGTCGGGGTGGGGTGGGGTGGGAGGGGAAGGTGTGTCGGGGTGGGGTGGGGTGGGAGGGGAAGGTGTGTCGGCGTGGGGTGGGGTGGGAGGGGAAGGTGTGTCGGGGTGGGGGTGGGAGAGGAAGGTGTGTCGGGGGTGGGGTGGGGAGAGGAAGGTGTGTCTGGGTGGGGTGGGAGGGGAAGGTGTATCGGGGTGGGGTGGGAGAGGAAGGTGTGTCGGGGTGGGGTGGGAGGGGAAGGTGTGACGGGGTGGGGTGGGGTGGGAGAGGAAGGTGTGTCGGGGTGGGGTGGGGTGGGAGAGGAAGGTGTGTCGGGGTGGGGTGAGAGGGGAAGGTGTGTCGGGGTGGGGTGGGAGGGGAAGGTGTGTCGGGGTGGGGTGGGAGGGGAAGGTGTGTCGGGGTGGGGTTGGGCGGGAGAGGAAGGTGTGTCGGGGTGGGGTGTGGTGGGAGAGGAAGGTGTGTCGGGGTGGGGTGAGAGGGGAAGGTGTGTCGTGGTGCGGTGGGAGGGGAACGTGTGTCGGGGTGGGGTGGGAGGGGAAGGTGTGTCGGGGTGGGGTGGGAGGGGAAGGTGTGTCGGGGTGGGGTGGGAGAGGAAGGTGTGTCGGGGTGGGGTGGGTGGGAGGGGAAGGTGTGTCGGGGTGGGGTGGGAGTGGAAGGTGTGTCGGGGTGGGGTGGGAGGGGAAGTCGTGTCTGGTTGGGGTGGGAGGGGAAGGTGTGTCGGGGTGTGGTGGGGTGGGAGGGGGAAGGTGTGTCGGGGTGGGGTGAGAGGGGAAGGTGTGTCGGGGTGGGGTGGGAGGGGAAGGTGTGTCGGGGTGGGGTGGGAGGGGAAGGTGTGTCGGGGTGGGGTTGGGCGGGAGAGGAAGGTGTGTCGGGGTGGGGTGGGAGGGGAAGGTGTGTCGGGGTGGGGTGGGGTGGGAGAGGAAGGTGTTTCGGGGTGGGGTGGGAGGGGAAGGTGTGTGTCGGGGTGGGGTGGGTGGGAGGGGAAGTTGTGTCTGGGTGGGGTGGGAGGGGAAGGTGTGACGGTGTAGGATGGGGTGGGAGGGGAAGGTTTGTCGGGGTGGGGTGGGGGTGGGAGTGGAAGGTGTGTCGGGGGTGGGGTGGGAGGGGAAGGTGTGTCGGGGTGGGGTGGGTTGGGAGTGGAGGGTGTGTCGGGGTGGGGTGGGGTGGGAGAGGAAGGTGTGTCGGGTTGGGGTGAGAGGGGAAGGTGTGTCGTGGTGGGGTGGGAGGGGAAGGTGTGTCGGGGTGGGGTGGGAGGGGAAGGTGTGTCGGGGTGGGGTGGGAGGGGAAGGTGTGTCGGGGTGGGGGTGGGAGGGGAAGGTGTGTTGGGGTGGGGTGGGAGGGGAAGGTGTGTCGGGGTGGGGTTGGTGGGAGGGGAAGGTGTGTCGGCGTGGGGTGGGAGGGGATGGTGAGTCGGGGTGGGGTGGGTGGGAGGGGAAGGTGTGTCGGGGTGTGGTGGGGAGGGGAAGGTGTGTCGGGGTGTGGTGGGGTGGGAGGGGGAAGGTGTGTCGGGATGGGGTGGGAGGGGAAGGTCTGTCGGGGTGGGGTGGGATTGGAAGGTGTGTCGGGGTGGGGTGGGATTGGAAGGTGTGTCGGGGTGGGGGTGGGAGGGGAAGGTGTGTCGGGGTGGGGTGGGAGAGGAAGATGTGTCGGGGTGGGGTGGGACGGGAAGGTGTGTCGGGGTGGGGTTGGAGGGGAAGGTGTGTCGGGGTGGGGTGGGAGAGGAAGGTGTGTCGGGGTGGGGTGGGGTGGGAGGGGAAGGTGTGTCGGGGTGGGGTGGGGTGGGAGGGGAAGGTGTGTCGGGGTGGGGTGGGGTGGGAGGGGAAGGTGTGTCGGGGTGGGGTGGGAGAGGGAGGTGTGTCGGGGTTGCGTGGGGGAGGAAGGAGTGTCGGGGTGGGGTGGGAGAGGAAGGTGTGTCGGGGTGGGGTGGGGCGGGAGAGGAAGGTGTGTCAGCGTGGGGTGGGAGGGGAAGGTGTGTCGGGGTGGGGTGAGAGGGGAAGGTGTGTCGGGGTGGGGTGGGAGGGGAAGGTGTGTCGGGGTGGGGTGGGAGAGGAAGTCGGGGTGGGGTGGGAGGGGAAGGTGTGTCGGGGTGGGGTGGGAGAGGAAGGTGTGTCGGGGTGGGGTGGGTGGGAGGGGAAGGTGTGTCGGGGTGGGGTGGGAGGGGATGGTGTGTCGGGGTGGGGTGGGAGAGGCAGGTGTGTCGGGGTGGGGTGGGTGGGAGGGGAAGGTGTGTCGGGGTGGGGTGGGAGGGGATGGTGTGTCGGGGTTGGGTGGGAGGTGAAGGTGTGTCGGGGTGGGGTGGGAGAGGAAGGTGTGTTGGGGTGGGGTGGGGTGGGAGGGGAAGGTGTGTTGGGGTGGGGTGGGAGGGGAAGTTGTGTCTGGGTGGGGTGGGAGGGGAAGGTGTGTCAGGGTGGGGTGTGGTGGGAGAGGAAGGTGTGTCGGGGTGGGGTGGGAGGCGAAGGTGTGTCGGGGTGGGATGGGGTGGGAGGGGAAGGTTTGTCGGGGTGGGGTGGGAGAGGAAGGTATGTCGGGATGGGGGTGGGAGGAGAAGGTGTGTCGGGGTGGGGTGGGAGAGGAAGGTGTGTCGGGGTGGGGTGGGGTGGGAGGGGAAGGTCTGTTGGGGTGGGGTGGGAGAGGAAGTTGTGTCGGGGTGGGGTGGGAGAGGGAGGTGTGTCGGGGTTGCGTGGGGGAGGGAGGAGTGTCGGGGTGGGGTGGGAGGGGAAGGTGTGTCGGGTTGGGGTGGGAGGGGAAGGTGTGTCGGGGTGGGGTGGGGTGGGAGGGGAATGTGTGTCGGGGTGGGGTGGGAGGGGAAGGTGTGTCGGGGGGTGGGGTGGGAGAGGGAGGTGTGTCGGGGTGGGGGTGGGAGAGGGAGGTGTGTGGGGGTGGGGTGGGAGAGGGAGGAGTGTCGGGGTGGGGTGGGAGAGGAAGGTGTGTCGGGGTGGGGTGGGAGAGGGAGGTGTGTCGGGGTGGGGGTGGGAGAGGGAGGTATGTCGGGGTGGGGTGGGGCGGGAGAGGAAGGTGGGTCGGGGTGGGGTGAGAGGGGAAGTTGTGTCGGGGTGGGGTGGGAGGGGAAGGTGTGTCGGGGTGGGGTTGGGCGGGAGAGGAAGGTGTGTCGGGGTGGGGTGGGAGGGGAAGGTGTGTCGGGGTGCGGTGGGGTGGGAGGGGAAGGTTTGTCGGGGTGGGGGTGTGGTGGGAGAGGAAGGTGTGTCGGGATGGGGTGGGAGGGGAAGGTTTGTCGGGGTGGGGTGGGAGGGGAAGGTGTGTCAGGGTGGGGGTGGGGTGGGAGGGGAAGGTGTGTCGGGGTGGGGTGGGAGAGGAAGCTGTGTCGGGGTGGGGTGGGAGAGGAAGGTGTGTCGGGGTGGGGTGGCTAGGAGGGGAAGATGTGTCGGGGTGGGGTGGGAGGGGATGGTGTGTCGGGTTTGGGTGGGAGTGGAAGGTGTGTCGGGGTGGGGTGGGGTGGGAGGGGAAGGTCTGTTGGGGTGGGGTGGGAGGGGAAGTTGTGTCTGGGTGGGGTGGGAGGGGAAGGTGTGTCAGGGTGGGTTTGGGGCGGGAGAGGAAGGTGTGTCGGGGTCGGGTGGGAGGCGAAGGTGTGTCGGGGTGGGATGGGGTGGGAGGGGAAGGTTTGTCGGGGTGGGGTGGGGTGGGAGAGGAAGGTATGTCGGGATGGGGTGGGAGGGGAAGGTGTGTCGGGGTGGGGTGGGGTGGGAGAGGAAGGTGTGTCACGGTGGGGTGGGAGAGGAAGGTGTGTCGGGGTGGGGTTTGGTGGGAGAGGAAGGTGTGTCGGGGTGGGGTGGGAGGGGAAGGTGTGTCGGGGTGGGGTGGGAGGGGAAGGTGTGTCGGGGTGGGGTGGGGTGGGATGGGAAGGTGTGTCGGGGTGGGTTGGGAGAGGAAGGTGTGTCGGGGTGGGGTGGGAGAGGAAGGTGTGTCGGGGTGGGGTGGGAGAGGAAGGTGTGTCGGGGTGGGGTGGGTGGGAGGGGAAGGTGTGTCGGGGTGGGGTGGGAGAGGAAGCTGTGTCGGGGTGGGGTGGGAGAGGCAGGTGTGTCGGGGTGGGGTGGGAGTGGAAGGTGTGTCGGGGTGGGGTGGGAGAGGAAGGTGTGTTGGGGTGGGGTGGGGTGGGAGGGGGAAGGTGTGTTGGGGTGGGGTGGGAGGGGAAGGTGTGTCGGGGTGGGGGTGGGGTGGGAGGGGGAAGTTGTGTCTGGGTGGGGTGGGAGGGGAAGGTGTGTCAGGGTGGGGTGTGGTGGGAGAGGAAGGTGTGTCGGGGTGGGGTGGGAGGCGAAGGTGTGTCGGGGTGGGATGGGGTGGGAGGGGAAGGTTTGTCGGGGTGGGGTGGGGAGGGGAAGGTTTGTCGGGGTGGGGTGGGGTGGGAGAGGAAGGTATGTCGGGATGGGGTGGGAGGAGAAGGTGTGTCGGGGTGGGGTGGGGGTGGGAGAGGAAGGTGTGTCACGGTGGGGTGGGAGAGGAAGGTGTGTCGGGGTGGGGTGGGGTGGGAGGGGAAGGTCTGTTGGGGTGGGGTGGGAGAGGAAGGGTGTGTCGGGGTGGGGTGGGAGAGGGAGGTGTGTCGGGGTTGCGTGGGGGAGGGAGGAGTGTCGGGGTGGGGTGGGAGGGGAAGGTGTGTCGGGTTGGGGTGGGAGGGGAAGCTGTGTCGGGGTGGGGTGGGAGAGGAAGGTGTGTCGGGGTGGGGTGGGGTGGGTGAGGAAGGTGTGTCGGGGTGGGGTGGGAGGGGAAGGTGTGTCGGGGTGGGGTGGGAGAGGGAGGTGTGTCGGGGTGGGGTGGGAGAAGGAGGTGTGTGGGGGTGGGGTGGGAGAGGGAGGAGTGTCGGGGTGGGGTGGGAGAGGAAGGTGTGTCGGGGTGGGGTGGGAGAGGGAGGTGTGTCGGGGTGGGGTGGGAGAGGGAGGTATGTCGGGGTGGGGTGGGGCGGGAGAGGAAGGTGTGTCAGCGTGGGGTGGGAGGGGAAGGTGTGTCGGGGTGGGGTGTGGTGGGAGAGGAAGGTGGGTCGGGGTGGGGTGAGAGGGGAAGTTGTGTCGGGGTGGGGTGGGAGGGGAAGGTGTGTCGGGGTGGGGTTGGGCGGGAGAGGAAGGTGTGTCGGGGTGGGGTGTGGTGGGAGAGGAAGGTGTGTCGGGATGGGGTGGGAGGGGAAGGTTTGTCGGGGTGGGGTGGGAGTGGAAGGTGTGTCAGGGTGGGGTGGGGTGGGAGGGGAAGGTGTGTCGGGGTGGGGTGGGAGAGGAAGGTGTGTCGGGGTGGGGTGGCTGGGAGGGGAAGATGTGTCGGGGTGGGGTGGGAGGGGATGGTGTGTCGGGTTTGGGTGGGAGTGGAAGGTGTGTCGGGGTGGGGTGGGCTGGGAGGGGAAGGTCTGTTGGGTTGGGGTGGGAGGGGAAGTTGTGTCTGGGTGGGGTGGGAGGGGAAGGTGTGTCAGGGTGGGGTGTGGTGGGAGAGGAAGGTGTGTCGGGGGTGGGGCGGGAGAGGAAGGTGTGTCGGGGTCGGGTGGGAGGCGAAGGTGTGTCGGGGTAGAATGGGGTGGGAGGGGAAGGTTTGTCGGGGTGGGGTGGGGTGGGAGAGGAAGGTATGTCGGGATGGGGTGGGAGGGGAAGGTGTGTCGGGGTGGGGTGGGGTGGGAGAGGAAGATGTGTCACGGTGGGGTGGGAGAGGAAGGTGTGTCGGGGTGGGGTTTGGTGGGAGAGGAAGGTGTGTCGGGGGTGGGGTGGGAGGGGAAGGTGTGTCGGGGTGGGGTGGGAGGGGAAGGTGTGTCGGTGTGGGATGGGAGCGGAAGCTGTGTCGGGGTGGGTGGGGTGGGAGGGGAAGGTGTGTCGGGGTGGGGTGGGAGGGGAAGGTGTGTCGGGGTGGGGTGGGAGAGGAAGGTGTGTCGGGGTGGGGTGGGAGAGGAAGGTGTGTCGGGGTGGGGTGGGAGGGGAAGTTGTGTCTGGGTGGGGTGGGAGGGGATGGTGTGTCGGGGTGGGGTGGGAGTGGAAGGTGTGTCGGGGTGGGGTGGGGTGGGAGGGGAAGTTGTGTCTGGGTGGGGTGGGAGGGGAAGGTGTGTCGGGGTGGGGTGGGAGGGGAAGGTGTGTCGGGGTGTGGTGGGGTGGGAGGGGAAGGTGTGTCGGGGTGGGGTGAGAGGGGAAGGTGTGTCGGGGTGGGGTGGGAGGGGAAGGTGTGTCGGGGTGGGGTGGGAGGGGAAGGTGTGTCGGGGTGGGGTTGGGCGGGAGAGGAAGGTGTGTCGGGGTGGGGTGGGAGTGGAAGGTGTGTCGGGGTGGGGTGGGAGGGGAAGGTGTGTCGGGGGTGGGGTGGGATGGGAAGGTGTGTCGGGGTGGGGTGGGAGGGGAAGGTGTGTCGGGGTGGGGTGGAAGAGGAAGGTGTGTCGGGGTGGGGTGGGTGGGAGGGGAAGGTGTGTCAGTGTGGGGTGCGAGGGGAAGGTGTGTCGGGGTGGGGTGGGAGGGGAAGGTGTGTCGGGGTGGGGTGGGGTGGGAGGGGAAGGTGTGTCAGGGTGGGGTGGGAGGGGAAGGTGTGTCGGGGTGGGGTGGGGTGGGAGAGGAAGGTTTGTCCTGGTGGGGTGGGAGTGGAAGGTGTGTCGGGGTGGGTTGGGGTGGGAGGGGAAGGTGTGTCCCGGTGGGGTGGGGTGGGAGAGGAAGGTGTGTCGTGGTGGGGTGTGAGGGGATGGTGTGTCGGGGTGGGGTGGGAGTGGAAGGTGTGTCGGGGTGGGGTGGGGTGGGAGGGGAAGGTGTGTCGGGATGTGGTGGGAGGGGATGGTGTGTCGGGGTGGGGTGGGGTGGGAGAGGAAAGTGTGTCGTGGTGGGGTGGGAGGGGAAGGTGTGTCGGGGTGGGGTGGGAGAGGAAGGTGTGTCGGGGTGGGGTGGGGTGGGAGGGGGAGGTGTGTCGGGGTGGGGTGGGACGGGAAGGTGTGTCGGTGTGGGGTGGGAGCGGAAGGTGTGTCGGGGTCGGGTGGGTGGGAGGGGAAGGTGTGTCGGGGTGGGGTGGGTTGTGAGGGGAAGGTGTGTCCGGGTGGGGTGGGAGGGGAAGGTGTGTCGGGGTGGGGAGGGAGAGGAAGGTGTGTCGGGGTGGGGTGGGAGGGGAAGGTGTGTCGGGGTGGGGTGGGAGGGAAAGGTGTGTCGGGGTGGGGTGGGAGGGGAAGGTGTGTCGTGGTGGGGTGGGGTGGGAGGGGAAGGTGTGTCGGGGTGGGGTGGGGTGGGAGGGGAAGGTGTGTCGGCGTGGGGTGGGGTGGGAGGGGAAGGTGTGTCGGGGTGGGGTGGGAGAGGAAGGTGTGTCGGGGTGGGGTGGGAGAGGAAGGTGTGTCTGGGTGGGGTGGGAGGGGAAGGTGTATCGGGGTGGGGTGGGAGAGGAAGGTGTGTCGGGGTGGGGTGGGAGGGGAAGGTGTGTCGGGGTGGGGTGGGAGGGGAAGGTGTGTCGGGGTGGGGTGGGAGGGGAAGGTGTGTCGGGTTGGGGTTGGGCGGGAGAGGAAGGTGTGTCGGGGTGGGGTGTGGTGGGAGAGGAAGGTGTGTCGGGGTGGGGTGAGAGGGGAAGGTGTGTCGTGGTGCGGTGGGAGGGGAACGTGTGTCGGGGTGGGGTGGGAGCGGAAGGTGTGTCGGGGTGGGGTGGGAGGGGAAGGTGTGTCGGGGTGGGGTGGGAGAGGAAGGTGTGTCGGGGTGGGGTGGGTGGGAGGGGAAGGTGTGTCGGGGTGGGGTGGGAGTGGAAGGTGTGTCGGGGTGGGGTGGGGTGGGAGGGGATGTCGTGTCTGGTTGGGGTGGGAGGGGAAGGTGTGTCGGGGTGGGGTGGGGTGGGAGAGGAAGGTGTGTCGGGGTGTGGTGGGGTGGGAGGGGAAGGTGTGTCGGGGTGGGGTGGGGTGGGAGGGGAAGGTGTGTCGGGGTGGGGTGAGAGGGGAAGGTGTGTCGGGGTGGGGTGGGAGGGGAAGGTGTGTCGGGGTGGGGTGGGAGGGGAAGGTGTGTCGGGGTGGGGTGGGTGGGAGGGGAAGTTGTGTCTGGGTGGGGTGGGAGGGGAAGGTGTGTCGGGGTGTGGTGGGGTGGGAGGGGAAGGTGTGTCGGGGTGGGGTGGGGTGGGAGGGGAAGGTGTGACGGGATGGGGTGGGAGGGGAAGGTGTGTCGGGGTGGGGTGGGAGGGGAAGGTGTGTCGGGGTGGGGTGGGGTGGGAGAGGAAGGTGTGTCGGGATGGGGTGAGAGGGGAAGGTGTGTCGGGGTGGGGTGGGAGGGGAAGGTGTGTCGGGGTGGGGTGGGAGGGGAAGGTGTGTCGGGGTGGGGTGGGAGGGGAAGGTGTGTCGGGGTGGGGTGGGAGAGGTAGGTGTGTCGGGGTGGGGTTGGTGGGAGGGGAAGGTGTGTCGGGGTGGGGTGGGAGGGGATGGTGTGTGGGGGTGGGGTGGGTGGGAGGGGAAGGTGTGTCGGGGTGTGGTCGGAGGGGAAGGTGTGTCGGGGTGTGGTGGGGTGGGAGGGGAAGGTGTGTCGGGATGGGGTGGGATTGGAAGGTGTGTCGGGGTGGGGTGGGAGGGGAAGGTGTGTCGGGGTGGGGTGGGACGGGAAGGTGTGTCGGGGTGGGGTTGGAGGGGAAGGTGTGTCGGGGTGGGGTGGGAGAGGAAGGTGTGTCGGGGTGGGGTGGGGTGGGAGGGGAAGGTGTGTCGGGGTGGGTGGGAGGGGAAGGTGTGTCGGGGTGGGGTGGGGTGGGAGGGGAAGGTGTGTCGGGGTGGGGTGGGAGACGGAGGTGTGTCGGGGTTGCGTCGGGGAGGAAGGAGTGTCGGGGTGGGGTGGGAGGGGAAGGTGTGTCGGGTTGGGGTGGGAGGGGAAGGTGTGTCGGGGTGGGGTGGGGTGGGAGGGGAAGGTGTGTCGGGGTGGGGTGGGAGAGGAAGGTGTGTCGGGGTGGGGTGGGGTGGGAGGGGAAGGTGTGTCGGGGTGGGGGGGGAGGGGAAGGTGTGTCGGTGTGGGGTGGGAGGGGAAGGTGTGTCGGGGTGGGGTGGGAGAGGAAGGTGTGTCGGGGTGGGGTGGGAGAGGAAGGTGTGTCGGGGTGGGGTGGGGTGGGAGGGGAAGGTGTGTCGGGGTGGGGTGGGAGAGGATGGTGTGTGGGTGGGGTGGGAGAGGGAGGTGTGTCGGGGTGGGGTGGGAGAGGGAGGTGTGTGGGGGTGTGGTGGGAGAGGGAGGAGTGTCGGTGTGGGGTGGGAGAGGGAGGTGTGTCGGGGTGGGGTGGGAGAGGGAGGTGTGTCGGGGTGGGGTGGGAGAGAGAGGTATGTCGGGGTGGGGTGGGGCGGGAGAGGAAGGTGTGTCAGCGTGGGGTGGGAGGGGAAGGTGTGTCGCGGTGGGGTGTGGTGGGAGAGGAAGGTGTGTCGGGGTGGGGTGAGAGGGGAAGGTGTGTCGGGGTGGGGTGGGAGGGGAAGGTGTGTCGGGGTGGGGTTGGGCGGGAGAGGAAGGTGTGTCAGGGTGGGGTGTGGTGGGAGAGGAAGGTGTGTCGGGGTGGGGTGGGAGGGGAAGGTGTGTCGGTGTGGGGTGGGATGGGAAGGTGTGTCGGGGTGGGGTGGGAGAGGAAGGTGTGTCGGGGTGGGGTGGGAGAGGAAGGTGTGTCGGGGTGGGGTGGGTGGGAGGGGAAGGTGTGTCGGGGTGGGGTGGGAGAGGAAGCTGTGTTGGGGTGGGGTGGGAGAGGCAGGTGTGTCGGGGTGGGGTGGGAGGGGAAGGTGTGTCGGGGTGGGGTGGGAGGGGAAGGTGTGTCGGGGTGGGGTGGGAGGGGATGGTGTGTCGGGGTGGGGTGGGAGAGGAAGGTGTGTCGGGGTGGGGTGGGAGTGGAAGGTGTGTCGGGGTGGGGTGGGAGAGGAAGGTGTGTTGGGGTGGGGTGGGGTGGGAGGGGAAGGTGTGTTGGGGTGGGGTGGGAGGGGAAGTTGTGTCTGGGTGGGGTGGGAGGGGAAGGTGTGTCAGGGTGGGGTGTGGTGGGAGAGGAAGGTGTGTCGGGGTGGGGTGGGAGGCGAAGGTGTGTCGGGGTGGGATGGGGTGTGAGGGGAAGGTTTGTCGGGGTGGGGTGGGAGGGGAAGGTTTGTCGGGGTGGGGTGGGAGAGGAAGGTGTGTCGGGGTGGGGTGGGAGAGGAAGGTATGTCGGGATGGGGTGGGAGGAGAAGGTGTGTCGGGGTGGGGTGGGGTGGGAGAGGAAGGTGTGTCGGGGTGGGGTGGGAGAGGAAGGTGTGTCGGGGTGGGGTGGGAGGGGAAGGTGTGTCGGGGTGGGGTGGGAGGGGAAGGTCTGTTGGGGTGGGGTGGGAGAGGAAGGTGTGTCGGGGTGGGGTGGGAGGGGAAAGTGTGTCGGGGTGGGGTGCGAGGGGAAGGTGTGTCGGGGTTGGGTGGGAGGGGAAGGTGTGTCGGGGTGGGGTGGGAGGTGAAGGTGTGTCGGGGTGGGGTGGGAGGTGAAGGTGTGTCAGGGTGGGGTGGGAGAGGAAGGTGTGTCGGGGTGGGGTGGGAGAGGAAGATGTGTCGGGGTGGAGTGGGAGAGGAAGGTGTGTCGGGTTGGGGTGGGTGGGAGGGGAAGGTGTGTCGGGGTGGGGTGGGATTGGAAGGTGTGTCGGGGTGGGGTGGGGTGGGAGGGGAAGTTGTGTCTGGGTGGGGTGGGGTGGGAGGGGAAGGTGTGTCGGGGTGTGGTGGGGTGGGAGGGGAAGGTGTGTCGGGGTGGGGTGGGGTGGGAGGGGAAGGTGTGTCGGGGTGGGGTGGGACGGGAAGGTGTGTCGGGGTGGGGTGGGAGGGGAAGGTGTGTCGGGGTGGGGTGAGAGGGGAAGGTGTGTCGGGGTGGGGTGGGAGGGGAAGGTGTGTCGGGGTGGGGTGAGAGTGGAAGGTGTGTCGGGGTGGGGTGGGAGGGGAAGGTGTGTCGGGGTGAGGTGGGAGGGGAAGGTCTGTCGGGGTGGGGTGGGATTGGAAGGTGTGTCGGGGTGGGGTGGGAGGGGAAGGTGTGTCGGGGTGGGGTGGGAGAGGAAGGTGTGTCGGGGTGGGGTGGGGTGGGAGGGGAAGGTGTGACGGGGTGGGGTTGGAGGGGACGGTGTGTCGGGGTGGGGTGGGAGAGGAAGGTATGTCGGGGTGGGGTGGGGTGGGAGGGGAAGGTGTGTCGGGGTGGGGTGGGAGGGGAAGGTGTGTCGGGGTGGGGTGGGGTGGGAGAGGAAGGTGTGTCGGGGTGGGGTGGGAGAGGGAGGTGTGTCGGGGTTTGCGTGGGGGAGGAAGGAGTGTCGGGGTGGGGTGGGAGGGGAAGGTGTGTCGGGTTGGGGTGGGAGGGGAAGGTGTGTCGGGGTGGGGTGGGAGAGGAAGGTGTGTCGGGGTGGGGTGGTGTGGGAGGGGAAGGTGTGTCGGGGTGGGGTTGGAGAGGGAGATGTGTCGGGGTGGGGTGGGAGAGGGAGGTGTGTGGGGGTGGGGTGGGAGAGGGAGGAGTGTCGGGGTGGGGTGGGAGAGGAAGGTGTGTCGGGGTGGGGTGGGAGAGGGAGGTGTGTCGGGGTGGGGTGGGAGAGGGAGGTATGTCGGGGTGGGGTGGGGCGGGAGAGGAAGGTGTGTCAGCGTGGAGTGGGAGAGGAAGGTGTGTCGGGGTGGGGTGTGGTGGGAGAGGAAGGTGGGTCGGGGTGGGGTGAGAGGGGAAGGTGGGTCTGGGTGGGGTGGGAGGGGAAGGTGTGTCGGGGTGGGGTGGGAGGGGAAGGTGTGTCGGGGTGGGGTTGGGCGGGAGAGGAAGGTGTGTCAGGGTGAGGTGTGGTGGGAGAGGAAGGTGTGTCGGGGTGGGGTGGGAGGGGAAGGTGTGTCGGGGTGGGGTGGGAGGGGAAGGTGTGTCGGGGTGGGGTGGGAGAGGAAGCTGTGTCGGGGTGGGGTGGGAGAGGAAGGTGTGTCGGGGTGGGGTGGGTGGGAGGGGAAAGTGTGTCGGGGTGGGGTGGGAGGGAATGGTGTGTTGGGATGGGGTGGGGTGGGAGGGGAAGGTGTGTTGGGATGTGGTGGGAGGGGAAGTTGTGTCTGGGTGGGGTGTGAGGGGAAGGTGTGTCAGGGTGGGGTGTGGTGGGAGGCGAAGGTGTGTCGGGGTGGGATGGGGTCGGAGGGGAAGGTTTGTCGGGGTGGGGTGGGGTTGGGGTGTGAGAGGAAGGTGTGTCGGGATGGGGTGGGAGGGGAAGCTGTGTCGGGATGGGGTGGGAGGGGAAGGTGTGTCGGGGTGGGGTGCGGTGGGAGAGGAAGGTGTGTCGGGGTGGGGTGGGAGGGGAAGGTCTGTTGGGGTGCGGTGGGAGAGGAAGGTGTGTCGGGGTGGGGTGGGAGGGGAAGGTGTGTCGGTGTGGGGTGGGAGCGGACGCTGTGTCGGGCGGGGGTGGGGTGGGAGGGGAATGTGTGTCGGGGTGGGGTGGGAGGGGAAGATGTGTCGGGGTGGGGTGGGAGAGGAAGGTGTGTCGGGGTGGGGTGGGAGAGGAAGGTGTGTCGGGGTGGGGTGGGAGTGGAAGGTGTGTCGGGGTGGGGTGGGGTGGGAGGGGAAGTTGTGTCTGGGTGGGGTGGGAGGGGAAGGTGTGTCGGGGTGTGGTGGGGTGGGAGGGGAAGGTGTGTCGGGGTGGGGTGGGAGGTGAAGGTGTGTCGGGGTGGGGTGGGAGGGGAAGGTGTGTCGGGGTGGGGTGGGAGTGGAAGGCGTGTCGGGGTGGGGTGGGAGGGGAAGGTGTGTCTGGGTGGGGTGGGAGGGGAAGGTGTGTCGGGGTGGGGTGGGAGGGGAAGGTGTGTCGGGGTGGGGTGGGAGAGGAAGGTGTGTCGGGGTGGGGTGGGTGGGAGGGGAAGGTGTGTCGGGGTGGGGTGGGAGGGGAAGGTGTGTCAGTGTGGGGTGCGAGGGGAAGGTGTGTCGGGTTGGGGTGGGAGGGGAAGGTGTGTCGGGGTGGTTTGGGAGTGGAAGGTGTGTCGGGGTGGGGTGGGGTGGGAGGGGAAGGTGTGTCAGGGTGGGGTGGGAGGGGAAGGTGTGTCGGGGTGGGGTGGGGTGGGAGAGGAAGGTGTGTCGGGGTGGGGTGGGGTGGGAGGGGAAGGTGTGTCGGGATGTGGTGGGAGGGGATGGTGTGTCGGGGTGGGGTGGGGTGGGAGAGGAAAGTGTGTCGGGGTGGGGTGGGGTGGGAGGGGAAGGTGTGTCGGGGTGGGGTGGGAGGGGAAGGTGTGTCGGTGTGGGGTGGGACCGGAAGGTGTGTCGGGGTCGGGTGGGTGGGAGGGGAAGGTGTGTCGGGGTGGGGTGGGTTGTGAGGGGAAGGTGTGTCCGGGTGGGGTTGGAGGGGAAGGTGTGTCGGGGTGGGGAGGGAGAGGAAGGTGTGTCGGGGTGGGGTGGGAGGGAAAGGTGTGTCGGGGTGGGGTTGGGCGGGAGAGGAAGGTGTGTCAGGGTGGGGTGTGGTGGGAGAGGAAGGTGTGTCGGGGTGGGGTGGGAGGGGAAGGTGTGTCGGGGTGGGGTGGGAGGGGAAGGTGTGTCGGGGTGGGGTGGGAGAGGAAGCTGTGTCGGGGTGGGGTGGGAGAGGAAGGTGTGTCGGGGTGGGGTGGGTGGGAGGGGAAGGTGTGTCGGGGTGGGGTGGGAGGGGATGGTGTGTCGGGGTTGGGTGGGAGTGGAAGGTGTGTCGGGCTGGGGTGGGAGAGGAAGGTGTGTTGGGGTGGGGTGGGGTGGGAGGGGAAGGTGTGTCGGGGTGGGGTGGGAGGGGAAGTTGTGTCTGGGTGGGGTGGGAGGGGAAGGTGTGTCAGGGTGGGGTGTGGTGGGAGAGGAAGGTGTGTCGGGGTGGGGCGGGAGAGGAAGGTGTGTCGGGGTGGGGTGGGAGGCGATGGTGTGTCGGGGTGGGATGGGGTCGGAGGGGAAGGTTTGTCGGGGTGGGGTGGGGTGGGGTGTGAGAGGAAGGTATGTCGGGATGGGGTGGGAGGGGAAGGTGTGTCGGGGTGGGGTGGGGTGGGAGAGGAAGGTGTGTCACGGTGGGGTGGGAGAGGAAGGTGTGTCGGGGTGGGGTGGGAGGGGAAGGTCTGTTGGGGTGCGGTGGGAGAGGAAGGTGTGTCGGGGTGGGGTGGGAGGGGAAGGTGTGTCGGTGTGGGGTGGGAGCGGACGCTGTGTCGGGGTGGGGTGGGGTGGGAGGGGAAGGTGTGTCGGGGTGGGGTGGGAGGGGAAGGTGTGTCGGGGTGGGGTGGGAGAGGAAGGTGTGTCGGGGTGGGGTGGGAGAGGAAGGTGTGTCGGGGTGCGGTCGGAGGGGAAGGTGTGTCTGGGTGGGGTGGGAGGGGAAGGTATGTCGGGGTGGGGTGGGGTGGGAGGGGAAGTTGTGTCTGGGTGGGGTGGGAGGGGAAGGTGTGTCGGGGTGTGGTGGGGTGGGAGGGGAAGGTGTGTCGGGGTGGGGTGGGAGGGGAAGGTGTGTCGGGGTGGGGTGGGAGGGGAAGGTGTGTTGGGGTGGGGTTGGGCGGGAGAGGAAGGTGTGTCGGGGTGTTTTGGGAGTGGAAGGTGTGTCGGGGTGGGGTGGGAGGGGAAGGTGTGTCGGGGTGGGGTGGGAGGGGAAGGTGTGTCGGGGTGGGGTGGGAGGGGAAGGTGTGTCGGGGTGGGGTGGGGTGGGAGGGGAAGGTGTGTCGGGGTGGGGTGGGAGGGGAAGGTGTGTCAGTGTGGGGTGCGAGGGGAAGGTGTGTCGGGGTGGGGTGGGAGGGGAAGGTGTGTCGGGGTGGTTTGGGAGTGGAAGGTGTGTCGGGGTGGGGTGGGGTGGGAGGGGAAGGTGTGTCAGGGTGGGGTGGGAGGGGATGGTGTGTTGGGGTGGGGTGGGGTGGGAGAGGAAAGTGTGTCGGGGTGGGGTGGGAGTGGAAGGTGTGTCGGGGTGGGGTGGGGTGGGAGGGGAAGGTGTGTCCCGGTGGGGTGGGGTGGGAGAGGAAGGTGTGTCGTGGTGGGGTGTGAGGGGATGGTGTGTCGGGGTGGGGTGGGAGTGGAAGGTGTGTCGGGGTGGGGTGGGGTGGGAGGGGAAGGTGTGTCGGTATGTAGTGGGAGGGGATGGTGTGTCGGGGTGGGGTGGGGTGGGAGAGGAAGGTGTGTCGGGGTGGGGTGGGAGGGGAAGGTGTGTCGGGGTGGGGTGGGAGAGGAAGCTGTGTCGGGGTGGGGTGGGAGAGGAAGGTGTGTCGGGGTGGGGTGGGGTGTGCGGGGAAGGTGTGTCCGGGTGGGGTGGGAGGGGAAGGTGTGTCGGGGTGGGGTGGGAGAGGAAGGTGTGTCGGGGTGGGGTGGGAGGGGAAGGTGTGTCGGGGTGGGGTGGGGTGGGAGGGGAAGGTGTGTCGGGGTGGGGTGGGGTGGGAGGGGAAGGTGTATCGGGGTGGGGTGGGAGGGGAAGGTGTATCGGGGTGGGGTGGGAGCGGAAGGTGTGTCGGGGTCGGGTGGGGTGGGAGGTGAAGGTGTGTCGGGGTTGGGTGGGGTGTGCGGGGAAGGTGTGTCCGGGTGGGGTGGGAGGGGAAGGTGTGTCGGGGTGGGGTGGGAGAGGAAGGTGTGTCGGGGTGGGGTGGGAGGGGAAGGTGTGTCGGGGTGGGGTGGGAGGGGAAGGTGTGTCGGGGTGGGGTGGGGTGGGAGAGGAAGGTGTGTCGGGGTGGGGTGGGGTGGGAGGGGAAGGTGTGTCGGGGTGGGGTGGGGTGGGAGGGGAAGGTGTGTCGGGGTGGGGTGGGAGAGGAAGGTGTGTCGGGGTGGTGTGGGAGGGGAAGGTGTGACTGGGTGGGGTGGGAGGGGAAGGTGTGTCGGGGTGGGGTGGAGTGGGAGAGGAAGGTGTGTCGGGGTGGGGTGGGAGAGGAAGGTGTGTCGGGGTGGGGTGAGAGGGGAAGGTGTGTCGGGGTGGGGTGGGAGGGGAAGGTGTGTCGGGGTGGGGTGGGAGGGGAAGGTGTGTCGGGGTGGGGTGGGAGGGGAACGTGTGTCGGGGTGGGGTGGGAGGGGAAGGTGTGTCGGGGTGGGGTGGGAGGGGAAGGTGTGTCGGGGTGGGGTGGGAGAGGAAGGTGTGTCGGGGTGGGGTGGGAGAGGAAGGTGTGTCGGGGTGGGGTGGGAGAGGAAGGTGTGTCGGGGTGGGGTGGGTGGGAGGGGAAGGTGTGTCGGGGTGGGGTGGGAGTGGAAGGTGTGTCGGGGTGGGGTGGGGTGGGAGGGGAAGTCGTGTCTGGTTGGTGTGGGAGGGGAAGGTGTGTCGGGGTGTGGTGGGGTGGGAGGGGAAGGTGTGTCGGGGTGGGGTGAGAGGGGAAGGTGTGTCGGGGTGGGGTGGGAGGGGAAGGTGCGTCGGGGTGGGGTGGGAGGTGAAGGTGTGTCGGGGTGGGGTTGGGCGGGAGAGGAAGGTGTGTCGGGGTGGGGTGGGAGGGGAAGGTGTGTCGGGGTGGGGTGGGAGGGGAAGGTGTGTCGGGGTGGGGTGGGAGAGGAAGGTGTGTCGGGTTGGGGTGGGAGTGGAAGGTGTGTCGGGGTGGGGTGGGAGGGGAAGGTGTGTCGGGGTGGGGTGGGAGGGGACGGTGTGTCGGGGTGGGGTGGGAGGGGAAGGTGTGTCGGGGTGGGGTGGGAGAGGAAGGTGTGTCGGGGTGGGGTGGGTGGGAGGGGAAGGTGTGTCTGGGTGGGGTGGGAGGGGAAGGTGTGTCAGTGTGGGGTGCGAGGGGAAGGTGTGTCGGGGTGGGGTGGGAGGGGAAGGTGTGTCGGGGTGGTGTGGGAGGGGAAGGTGTGTCGGGGTGGGGTGGGGAGTGGAAGGTGTGTCGGGGTCGGGTGGGAGGGGAAGGTGTGTCGGGGTGGGGTGGGAGGGGAAGGTGTGTCGGGGTGGTGTGGGAGTGGAAGGTGTGTCGGGGTGGGGTGGGGTGGGAGGGGAAGGTGTGTCAGGGTGGGGTGGGAGGGGAAGGTGTGTCGGGGTGGGGTGGGGTGGGAGAGGAAGGTGTTTCGGGGTGGGGTGGGAGTGGAAGGTGTGTCGGGGTGGGGTGGGGTGGGAGGGGAAGGTGTGTCCCGGTGGGGTGGGGTGGGAGAGGAAGGTGTGTCGTGGTGGGGTGTGAGGTGATGGTGTGTCGGGGTGGGGTGGGAGTGGAAGATGTGTCGGGGTGGGGTGTCGTGGGAGGGGAAGGTGTGTCGGGATGTGGTGGGAGGGGATGGTGTGTCGGGGTGGGGTGGGGTGGGAGAGGAAGGTGTGTCGGGGTGGGGTGGGAGAGGAAGGTGTGTCGGGGTGTTGTGGGGTGGGAGGGGAAGGTGTGTCGGGGTGGGGTGGGAGAGGAAGGTGTGTCGTGGTGGGATGGGGTGGGAGAGGAAGGTGTGTCGGGGTGGGGTGGGAGGGGAAGGTGTGTCGGGGTGGGGTGGGAGGGGAAGGTGTGTCGGGGTGGGGTGGGTTGGGAGGGGAAGGTGTGTCAGTGTGGGGTGCGAGGGGAAGGTGTGTCGGGGTGGGGTGGGAGGGGAAGGTGTGTCGGGGTGGTGTGGGAGTGGAAGGTGTGTCGGGGTGGGGTGGGGTGGGAGGGGAAGGTGTGTCAGGGTGGGGTGGGAGGGGAAGGTGTTTCGGGGTGGGGTGGGGTGGGAGGGGAAGGTGTGTCCCGGTGGGGTGGGGTGGGAGAGGAAAGTGTGTCGGGGTGGGGTGGGGTGGGAGGGGAAGGTGTGTCAGTGTGGGGTGCGAGGGGAAGGTGTGTCGGGGTGGGGTGGGAGGGGAAGGTGTGTCGGGGTGGTGTGGGAGTGGAAGGTGTGTCGGGGTGGGGTGGGGTGGGAGGGGAAGGTGTGTCAGGGTGGGGTGGGAGGGGAAGGTGTGTCCCGGTGGGGTGGGGTGGGAGAGGAAGGTGTGTCGTGGTGGGGTGTGAGGGGATGGTGTGTCGGGGTGGGGTGGGAGTGGAAGATGTGTCGGGGTGGGGTGTCGTGGGAGGGGAAGGTGTGTCGGGATGTGGTGGGAGGGGATGGTGTGTCGGGGTGGGGTGGGGTGGGAGAGGAAGGTGTGTCGGGGTGGGGTGGGAGAGGAAGGTGTGTCGGGGTGGGGTGGGAGGGGAAGGTGTGTCGGGGTGTTGTGGGGTGGGAGGGGAAGGTGTGTCGGGGTGGGGTGGGAGAGGAAGGTGTGTCGGGGTGGGATGGGGTGGGAGGGGAAGGTGTGTCGGGGTGAGGTGGGAGCGGAAGGTGTGTCGGGGTCGGGTGGGGTGGAAGGGGAAGGTGTGTCGGCGTGGGGTGGGGTGTGAGGGGAAGGTGTGTCCGGGTGGGGTGGGAGGGGAAGGTGTGTCGGGGTGGGGTGGGAGAGGAAGGTGTGTCGGAGTGGGGTGGGAGGGGAAGGTGTGTCGGGGTGGGGTGGGAGGGGAAGATGTGTCGGGGTGGGGTGGGTTGGGAGGGGAAGGTGTGTCAGGTTGGGGTGGGGTGGGAGGGGAAGGTGTGTCGGGGTGGGGGTGGGAGGGGAAGGAGTGTCGGGGTAGGGTGGGGTGGGAGAGGAAGGTGTGTCGGGGTGGGGTGGGAGGGGAAGGTGTATCGGGGTGGGGTGGGAGAGGAAGGTGTGTCGGGGTGGGGTGGGAGGGGAAGGTGTGACTGGGTGGGGTGGGAGGGGAAGGTGTGTCGGGGTGGGGTGGGGTGGGAGAGGAAGGTGTGTCGGGGTGGGGTGGGAGAGGAAGGTGTGTCGGGGTGGGGTGGGAGAGGAAGGTGTGTCGGGGTGGGGTGAGAGGGGAAGGTGTGTTGGGGTGGGGTGGGAGGGGAAGGTGTGTCGGGGTGGGGTGGGAGGGGAAGGTGTGTCGGGGTGGGGTGGGAGGGGAAGGTGTGTCGGGGTGGGCTGGGGTGGGAGAGGAAGGTGTGTCGTGGTGGGGTGGGAGGGGAACGTGTGTCGGGGTGGGGTGGGAGGGGAAGGTGTGTCGGGGTGGGGTGGGAGGGGAAGGTGTGTCGGGGTGGGGTGGGGAGGGGAAGGTGTGTCGGGGTGGGGTGGGAGGGGAAGGTGTGTCGGGGTGGGGTGGGAGAGGAAGGTGTGTCGGGGTGGGGTGGGAGAGGAAGGTGTGTCGGGGTGGGGTGGGGTGGGAGGGGAAGGTGTGTCGGGGTGTGGTGGGAGGGGAAGGTGTGTCGGGGTGGGGTGAGAGGGGAAGGTGTGTCGGGGTGGGGTGGGGTGGGAGGGGAAGGTGTGTCGGGGTGTGGTGGGAGGGGAAGGTGTGTCGGGGTGGGGTGAGAGGTGAAGGTGTGTCGTGGCGGGGTTGGGCGGGAGAGGAAGGTGTGTCGGGGTGGGGTGGGAGGGGAAGGTGTGTCGGGGTGGGGTGGGAGGGGAAGGTTTTTCGGGGTGGGGTGGGTGGGAGGGGAAGTTGTGTCTGGGTGGGGTGGGAGGGGAAGGTGTGTCGGGGTGTGGTGGGGTGGGAGGGGAAGGTGTGTCGGGGTGGGGTGGGGTGGGAGGGGAAGTTGTGTCCGGGTGGGGTGGGAGAGGAAGGTGTGTCGGGGTGCGATGGGGTGGGAGGGGAAGGTTTGTCGGGGTGGGGTGGGGTGGGAGAGGAAGGTATGTCGGGATGGGGTGGGAGGGGAAGGTGTGTCGGGGTGGGGTGAGAGGGGAAGGTGTGTCGGGGTGGGGGTGGGAGGGGAAGGTGTGTCGGGGTGGGGTGGGAGGGGAAGGTGTGTCGGGGTGGGGTGGGAGTGGAAGGTGTGTCGGGGTGGGGTGGGAGGGGAAGGTTGTGTCGGGGTGGGGTGGGAGGGGAAGGTGTGTCGGGGTGGGGTGGGAGAGGTAGGTGTGTCGGGGTGGGGTTGGTGTGAGGGGAAGGTGTGTCGGGGTGGGGTGGGAGGGGATGGTGTGTCGGGGTGGGGTGGGTGGGAGGGGAAGGTGTGTCGGGGTGTGGTGGGAGGGGAAGGTGTGTCGGGGTGGGGTGGGGTGGGAGCGGAAGGTGTGTCGGGGTGGGGTGGGAGTGGAAGGTGTGTCGGGGTGGGGTGGGGTGGGAGGGGAACGTGTGTCGGGGTGTGGTGGGAGGGGAAGGTGTGTCGGGGTGGGGTGGGAGAGGAAGGTGTGTTGGGGTGGGGTGGGAGAGGAAGGTGTGTCGGGGTGGGGTGGGAGGGGAAGGTGTGTCTGGGTGGGGTGGGAGGGGATGGTGTGTCGGGGTGGGGTGGGAGGGGAAGGTGTGTCGGGGTGGGGTGGGAGGGGAAGGTGTGTCGGGGTGGGGTTGGTCGGGAGAGGAAGGTGTGTCAGGGTGGGGTGTGGTGGGAGAGGAAGGTGTGTCGGGGTGGGGTGGGAGGGGAAGGTGTGTCGGTGTGGGGTGGGATGCGAAGGTGTGTCGGGTTGGGGTGGGAGAGGAAGCTGTGTCGGGGTGGGGTGGGAGAGGAAGGTGTGTCGGGGTGGGGTGGTAGAGGAAGGTGTGTCGGGGTGGGGTGGGTGTGAGGGGAAGGTGTGTCGGGGTGGGGTGGGAGAGGAAGGTGTGTTGGGGTGGGGTGGGGTGGGAGGGGAAGGTGTGTTGGGGTGGGGTGGGAGGGGAAGTTGTGTATGGGTGGGGTGGGAGGGGGTGTGTCAGGGTGGGGGTGTGGTGGGAGGGGAAGGTGTGTCGGGGTGGGGGTGGGAGGGGAAGGTGTGTCGGGGTGGGGTGGGAGGCGAAGGTGTGTCGGGTGGGATGGGTTGGGAGAGGAAGGTGTGTCGGGGTGGGGTGGGAGGGGATGGTGTGTCGGAATGGGGTGGGAGGGGAAGGTGTGTCGGGGTGGGGTGGGGGTGGGAGAGGAAGGTGTGTCACGGTGGGGTGGGAGAGGAAGGTGAGTCGGGGTGGGGTGGGGTGGGAGGGGAAGGTCTGTTGGGGTGGGGTGGGAGAGGAAGGTGTGTCGGGGTGGGGTGGGAGGGGAAAGTGTGTCGGGGTGGGGTGGTGTGGGAGGGGAAGGTGTGTCGGGGTGGGGTGGGGTGGGAGGGGAAGGTGTGTCGGGGTGGGGTGGGAGGGGAAGGTGTGTCGGTGTGGGGTGGGAGCGGAAGGTGTGTCGGGGTCGGGTGGGGTGGGAGGGGAAGGTGTGTCGGGGTGGGGTGGGAGCGGAAGGTGTGTCGGGGTCGGGTGGGGTGGGAGGGGAAGGTGTGTCCGGGTGGGGTTGGAGGGGAAGGTGTGTCGGGGTGGGGTGGGAGAGGAAGGTGTGTCGGGGTGGGGTGGGTTGGGAGGGGAAGGTGTGTCGGGGGTGGGGTGGGTTGGGAGGGGAAGGTGTGTCGGGGTGGGGTGGGGTGGGAGGGGAAGGTGTGTCGGGGTGGGGGTGGGGTGGGAGGGGGAAGGTGTGTCGGGGTGGGGTGGGGTGGGAGGGGAAGGTGTGTCGGGGTGGGGTGGGAGAGGAAGGTGTGTCGGGGTGGGGTGGGGTGGGAGAGGAAGGTGTGTCGGGGATGGGGGTGGGAGGGGAAAGGTGTATCGGGGGTGGGGTGGGAGAGGAAGGTGTGTCGGGGTGGGGTGGGAGGGGAAGGTGTGACTGGGTGGGGTGGGAGGGGAAGGTGTGTCGGGGTTGGGTGGGAGAGGAAGGTGTGTCGGGGTGGGGTGGGAGTGGAAGGTGTGTCGGGGTGGGGTGTGGTGGGAGAGGAAGGGGTGTCGGGGTGGTGTGAGAGGGGAAGGTGTGTTGGGGTGGGGTGGGAGGGGAAGGTGTGTCGGGGTGGGGTGGGAGGGGAAGGTGTGTCTGGGTGGGGTGGGAGGGGGATGGTGTGTCGGGGTGGGGTGGGAGGGGAAGGTGTGTCGGGGTGGGGTGGGAGGGGAAGGTGTGTCGGGATGGGGTTGGGCGGGAGAGGAAGGTGTGTCCGGGTGGGGTGTGGTGGGAGAGGAAGGTGTGTCGGGGTGGGGTGGGAGGGGAAGGTGTAGTCGGTGTGGGGTGGGATGGGAAGGTGTGTCGGGTTGGGGTGGGAGAGGAAGCTGTGTCGGGGTGGGGTGGGAGAGGAAGGTGTGTCGGGGTGGGTTGGGGTGTGAGGGGAAGGTGTGTCGCGGTGGGGTGTGAGGGGATGGTGTGTCGGGGGTGGGGTGGGAGGGGAAGGTGTGTCGGGGTGGGGGTGGTAGAGGAAGGTGTGTCGGGGTGGGGGTGGGTGTGAGGGGAAGGTGTGTCGGGGTGGGGTGGGAGAGGAAGGTGTGTTGGGGTGGGGTGGGGTGGGAGGGGAAGGTGTGTTGGGGGTGGGGTGGGAGGGGAAGTTGTGTCTGGGTGGGGGTGGGAGGGGAAGGTGTGGTCAGGGTGGGGTGTGGTGGTAGAGGAAGGTGTTGTCGGGGGTGGGGCGGGAGAGGAAGGTGTGTCGGGGTGGGGTGGGAGGCGAAGGTGTGTCGGGGTGGGATGGGGTGGGGAGGGGAAGGTTTGTCGGGGTGGGGTGGGGTGGGAGAGGAAGGTGTGTCGGGGTGGGGTGGGAGGGGAAGGTGTGTCGGGGTGGGGTGGGGTGGGAGGGGAAGGTCTGTTGGGGTGGGGTGGGAGAGGAAGGTGTGTCGGGGTGGGGTGGGAGGGGAAAGTGTGTCGGTGTGGGGTGGGGTGGGAGGGGAAAGGTGTGTCGGGGTGGGGTGGGAGGGGGAAGGTGTGTCGGGGTGGGGGTGGGAGAGGAAGGTGTGTCGGGGTGGAGTGGGAGAGTAAGGTGTGTCGGGTTGGGGTGGGTGGGAGGGGAAGGTGTGTCGGGGTGGGGTGGGATTGGAAGTTGTGTCTGGGTGGGGTGGGGTGGGAGGGGAAGTTGTGTCTGGGTGGGGTGGGAGGGGAAGGTGTGTCGGGGTGTGGTGGTGTGGGAGTGGAAGGTGTGTCGGGGGTGGGGTGGGGGTGGGACGGGAAGGTGTGTCGGGGTAGGATGGGGTGGGAGGGGAAGGTTTGTCGGGGTGGGGTGGGGTGGGAGAGGAAGGTGTGTCGGGGTAGGATGGGGTGGGAGGGGGAAGGTGTGTCAGGGTGGGGTGGGTGAGGAAGGGTGTGTCGGGTGGTGGGGTGGGAGGGGAAGGTGTGTCGGGGTGGGGTGAGAGGGGAAGGTGTGTCGGGGTGGGGTGGGAGGGGAAGGTGTGTCGGGGTGGGGTGGGAGGGGAAGGTGTGTCGGGGTGGGGTGAGAGGGGGAAGGTGTGTCGGTGTGGGGTGGGAGGGGAAGGTGTGTCGGGGTGGGGTGGGAGAGGTAGGTGTGTCGGGGTGGGGTGGGTGGGAGGGGAAGGTGTGTCGGGGTGGGGTGGGAGGGGATGGTGTGTCGGGGTGGGGTGGGTGGGAGGGGAAGGTGTGTCGGGGGTGTGGTGGGAGGGGAAGGTGTGTCGGGGTGTGGTGGGGTGGGGAGGGGAAGGTGTGTCGGGGTGGGGTGTGGGAGGGGAAGGTCTGTCGGGGTGGGGTGGGAGGGGAAGGTGTGTCGGGGTGGGGTTGGGCGGGAGAGGAAGGTGTGTCGGGGTGGGGTGTGGTGGGAGAGGAAGGTGTGTCGTGGTGGGGTGGGAGGGGAACGTGTGTCGGGGTGGGGTGGGAGGGGGAAGGTGTGTCGGGGTGGGGTGGGAGGGGAAGGTGTGTCGGGGTGGGGGTGAGAGGGGAAGGTGTGTCAGGGTGGGGTGGGAGAGGAAGGTGTGTCGGGGTGGGGTGTGTGAGAGGAAGGTGTGTCGGGTGTGGGGTGGGTTGGAGGGGAAGGTGTGTCGGGGTGGGGTGGGGTGGGAGGGGAAGGTGTGTCGGGGGTTGTGGTGGGAGGGGAAGGTGTGTCGGGGTGGGGTGGGAGAGGAAGGTGTGTCGGGGTGGGGTGGGAGAGGAAGGTGTGTCGGGGTGGGGGTGGGAGGGGAAGGTGTGTCTGGGTGGGGTGGGAGGGGCGATGGTGTGTCGGGGGTGGGGTGGGAGGGGAAGGTGTGTCGGGGTGGGGGTGGGAGGGGAAGGTTGTGTCGGGGTGGGGTTGGGCGGGAGAGGAAGGTGTGTCAGGGGTGGGGTGTGGTGGGAGAGGAAGGGTGTGTCCGGGTGGGGTGGGAGTGGGGAAGGTGTGTCGGTGTGGGGTGGGATGGGAAGGTGTGTCGGGTTGGGGTGGGAGAGGAAGCTGTGTCGGGGTGGGGTGGGAGAGGAAGGTGTGTCGGGGTGGGTTGGGTGTGAGGGGAAGGTGTGTCGCGGTGGGGTTGGGCGGGAGAGGAAGGGTGTGTCAGGGTGGGGTGTGGTGGGGAGAGGAAGGTGTGTCGGGGTGGGGTGGGAGGGGAGAGGTTGTGTCGGTGTGGGGTGGGATGGGAAGGTGTGTCGGGGTGGGGTGGGAGAGGAAGCTGTGTCGGGGTGGGGGTGGGAGAGGAAGGTGTGTCGGGGTGGGGTGGTAGAGGAAGGTGTGTCGGGGTGGGGTGGGGTGTGAGGGGAAGGTGTGTCGGGGTGGGGTGGGAGAGGGAAGGTGTGTTGGGGTGGGGTGGGGTGGGAGGGGAAGGTGTGTTGGGGTGGGGTGGGAGGGGAAGTTGTGTCTGGGTGGGGTGGGAGGGGGAAGGTGTTGTCAGGGTGGGGGTGTGGTGGGAGGGGAAGGTGTGTCGGGGTGGGGTGGGAGGGGAAGGTGTGTCGGGGTGGGGTGGGAGGCGAAGGTGTGTCGGGGTGGGATGGGGTGGGAGAGGAAGGTGTGTCGGGGTGGGGTGGGAGGGGATGGTGTGTCGGAATGGGGTGGGAGGGGAAGGTGTGTCGGGGTGGGGTGGGGTGGGAGAGGAAGGTGTGTCACGGTGGGGTGGGAGAGGAAGGTGAGTCGGGGTGGGGTGGGGGTGGGAGGGGAAGGTGTGTCGGGGTGGGGTGGGGTGGGAGGGGGAAGGTGTGTCGGGTTGGGGTGGGAGGGGGAAGGTGTGTCGGTGTGGGGTGGGAGCGGAAGGTGTGTCGGGTTCGGGTGGGGTGGGAGGGGAAGGTGTGTCGGGGTTGGGTGGGGTGTGAGGGGAAGGTGTTGTCCGGGTGGGGTGGGAGGGGAAGGTGTGTCGGGGTGGGGTGGGGAGGGGAAGGTGTGTCGGGGTGGGGTGGGTTGGGAGGGGAAGGTGTGTGTCAGGTTGGGGTGGGGTGCGAGAGGAAGGTGTGTCGGGGTGGGTGGGGTGGGAGGGGAAGGTGTGTCGGGGTGGGGTGGGAGAGGAAGGGTGTGTCGGGGTGGGGTGGGGTGGGAGAGGAAGGTGTGTCGGGGTGGGGTGGGAGGGGAAGGTGTATCGGGGTGGGGTGGGAGAGGAAGGTGTGTCGGGGTGGGGTGGGAGGGGAAGGTGTGACTGGGTGGGGTGGGAGGGGAAGGTGTGTCGGGGGTGGGGTGGGGGTGGGAGAGGAAGGTGTGTCGGGGTGGGGGAGGGAGAGGAAGGTGTGTCGGGGTGGGGTGGGAGAGGAAGGTGTGTCGGGGTGGGGTGGGAGGGGAAGGTGTGTCGGTGTGGGGTGGGATGGGAAGGTGTGTCGGGTTGGGGGTGGGAGAGGAAGCTGTGTCGGGGTGGGGTGGGAGAGGAAGGTGTGTCGGGGTGGGTTGGGTGTGAGGGGAAGGTGTGTCGCTGTGGGGTGGGAGGGGATGGTGTGTCGGGGTGGGGTGGGAGGGGAAGGTGTGTCGGGGGGTGGGGTGGTAGAGGAAGGTGTGTCGGGGTGGGGTGGGTGTGAGGGGAAGGAGTGTCGGGGTGGGGTGGGAGAGGAAGGTGTGTTGGGGATGGGGTGGGGGTGGGAGGGGAAGGTGTGTTGGGGTGGGGGTGGGAGGGGAAGTTGTGTCTGGGTGGGGTGGGAGGGGAAGGTGTGTCAGGGTGGGGTGTGGTGGGAGAGGAAGGTTGTGTCGGGGGTGGGGCGGGAGAGGATGGTGTGTGTCGGGGTGGGGTGGGAGGCGAAGGTGTGTCGGGGTGGGATGGGGTGGGAGTGGAAGGTTTGTCGGGGTGGGGTGGGGGTGGGAGAGGAAGGTGTGTCGGGGTGGGGTGGGAGGGGAAGGTGTGTCGGGGTGGGGTGGGGTGGGAGGGGAAGGTCTGTTGGGGTGGGGTGGGAGAGGAAGGTGTGTCGGGGGTGGGGTGGGAGGGGAAAGTGTGTCGGTGTGGGGTGGGGTGGGAGGGGAAGGTGTGTCGGGGTGGGGTGGGAGGGGAAGGTGTGTCGGGGTGGGGTGGGAGAGGAAGGTGCGTCGGGGTGGGAGTGGGAGAGGAAGGTGTGTCGGGTTGGGGTGGGTGGGAGGGGAAGGTGTGTCGGGGTGGGGTGGGATTGGAAGTTGTGTCTGGGTGGGGTGGGGTGGGAGGGGAAGTTGTGTCTGGGTGGGGGTGGGAGGGGAAGGTGTGTCGGGGTGTGGTGGGGTGGGAGGGGGAAGGTGTGTCGGGGGTGGGGTGGGGTGGGACGGGAAGGTGTGTCGGGGTAGGATGGGGTGGGAGGGGAAGGTTTGTCGGGGTGGGGGTGGGGTTGGAGAGGAAGGTGTGTCGGGATGGGGTGGGAGGGGAAGGTGTGTCGGGGTGGGGTGAGAGGGGAAGGTGTATCGGGGTGGGGTGGGAGGGGAAGGTGGTGTCGGGGTGGGGTGGGAGGGGAAGGTGTGTCGGGGTGGGGTGAGAGGGGGAAGGTGTGTCGGTGGTGGGGTGGGAGGGGAAGGTGTGTCGGGGTGGGGTGGGAGAGGTAGGTGTGTCGGGGTGGGGTGGGTGGGAGGGGAAGGTGTGTCGGGGGTGGGGTGGGAGGGGATGGTGTGTCGGGGTGGGGTGGGTGGGAGGGGAAGGTGTGTCGGGGTGTGGTGGGAGGGGAAGGTGTGTCGGGGTGTGGTGGGGTGGGAGGGGAAGGTGTGTCGGGGTGGGGTGGGAGAGGAAGGTGTGTCGGGGTGGGGGTGGGGAGGGGAAGGTGTGTCGGGGTGGGGTTGGGCGGGAGAGGAAGGTGTGTCGGGGTGGGGTGTGGTGGGAGAGGAAGGTGTGTCGTGGTGGGGTGGGAGGGGAACGTGTGTCGGGGTGGGGTGGGAGGGGAAGGTGTGTCGGGGGTGGGGTGGGAGAGGAAGGTGTGTCGGGGTGGGGTGGGAGAGGAAGGTGTGTCGGGGGTGGGGTGGGTTGGAGGGGAAGGTGTGTCGGGGTGGGGTGGGGTGGGAGGGGAAGTTGTGTCGGGGTGTGGTGGGAGGGGAAGGTGTGTCGGGGTGGGGTGAGAGGGGAAGGTGTGTCGTGGTGGGGTGGGAGGGGAACGAGTGTCGGGGTGGGGTGGGAGGGGGAAGGGTGTGTCGGGGTGGGGTGGGAGGGGAAGGTGTGTCGGGGTGGGGTGGGAGGGGAAGGTGTGTCGGGGTGGGGGGGGTGGGGAGAGGAAGGTGTGTCGGGGTGGGGTGGGAGAGGAAGGTGTGTCGGGGTGGGGGTGGGGGTGGGAGGGGGAAGGTGTGTCGGGGGTGTGGTGGGAGGGGAAGGTGTGTCGGGGTGGGGTGAGAGGGGAAGGTGTGTCGGGGGTGGGGTGGTAGGGGAAGGTGTGTCGGGGTGGGGGTGAGAGGGGAAGGTGTGTCGGGGTGGGGTGGGAGGGGAAGTTGTGTCTGGGTGGGGTGGGAGGGGAAGGTGTGTCGGGGGTGTGGTGGGGGTGGGAGGGGAAGGTGTGTCGGGGTGGGGTGGGGTGGGAGGGGAAGTTGTGTCGGGGTGGGGTGGGAGCGGAAGGTGTGTCGGGGTGCGGTGGGGTGGGAGGGGAAGGTTTGTCGGGGTGGGGGTGGGAGAGGAAGGTGTGTCGGGATGGGGTGGGAGGGGAAGGTGTGTCGGGGTGGGGTGGGAGAGGAAGGTGTGTCGGGATGGGGTGGGAGGGGAAGGTGTGTCGGGGTGGGGTGAGAGGGGAAGGTGTTGTCGGGGAGGGGTGGGAGGGGAAGGTGTGTCGGGGTGGGGTGGGAGGGGAAGGTGTGTCGGGGGTGGGGTGGGAGAGGTAGGTGTGTCGGGGTGGGGTTGGTGTGAGGGGAAGGTGTGTCGGGGTGGGGTGGGAGGGGATGTTGTGTCGGGGTGGGTGTGGGTGGGAGGGGAAGGTGTGTCGGGGTGGGGTGGGAGAGGTAGGTGTGTCGGGGTGGGGTTGGTGTGAGGGGAAGGTGTGTCGGGGTGGGGTGGGAGGGGATGTTGTGTCGGGGTGGGGTGGGTGGGAGGGGAAGGTGTGTCGGGGTGTGGTGCGAGGGGAAGGTGTGTCGGGGGTGGGGGTGGGGTGGGAGCGGAAGGGTGTGTCACGGTGGGGTGGGAGAGGAAGGTGTGTCGGGGGTGGGGGTGGGAGTGGAAGGTGTGTCGGGGGTGGGGTGGGAGGGGATGGTGTGTCGGGGTGGGGTGGGAGGGGAAGGTGTGTCGGGGTGGGGTGGGAGGGGAAGGTGTGTCGGTGTGGGGTGGGATGGGAAGGTGTGTCGGGTTGGGGTGGGAGAGGAAGCTGTGTCGGGGTGGGGTGGTAGAGGAAGGTGTGTCGGGGTGGGGGTGGGGTGGGAGGGGAAGGTGTGTTGGGGTGGGGTGGGAGGGGAAGTTGTGTCTGGGTGGGGTGGGAGGGGGAAGGTGTGTCAGGGTGGGGTGTGGTGGGAGGGGAAGGTGTGTCGGGGTGGGGTGGGAGGGGGAAGGTGTGTCGGGGTGGGGTGGGAGGCGAAGGTGTGTCGGGGTGGGATGGTGTGGGAGAGGAAGGTGTGTCGGGGTGGGGTGGGAGAGGAAGGTGTGTCGGGGTGGGGTGGGGTGGGAGGGGAAGGTGTGTTGGGGGTGGGGTGGGAGGGTAAGTTGTGTCTGGGGTGGGGTGGGAGGGGAAGGTGTGTCGGGGTGTGGTGGGAGGGGAAGGGTGTGTCGGTGTGGGGGTGGGAGGGGAAGGGTGTGTCGGGGTGGGGTGGGAGGCGAAGGTGTGTCGGGGTGGGATGGGGTGGGAGAGGAAGGTGTGTCGGGGTGGGGTGG
>JANJGN010004909.1:0-2500 GCA_026770705.1 Isurus oxyrinchus
CACTCAATTTTCCGGATGGTTTTCACAGGCTTCACCAGATCAGCCGGGATTACGAGCAGGAATTCCCTGAGGTGCATGTGGGTGCGAGGGCTGTAAAGAGAACGACCCACAACATGGAAAATGTGGATCTGGAGAATGAGGTAACTTCATCAGCTTGATGTTAGACACAGAGTGAAACACTGCCAGCACGGGGTTAGATACAGAGTAAAGCTCTCTCTACACCGTCCCCATCAAACACTCCCAGGGACAGGTACAGCACGGGGTTAGATACAGAGTAAAGCTCCCTCTACACCGTCCCCATCAAACACTCCCAGGGCAGGTACAGCACGGGGTTAGATACAGAGTAAAGCTCCCTCTACACTAGTCCCCATCAAACACCTCCCAGGACAGGTACAGCACGGGGTTAGATACAGAGTAAAGCTCCCTCCACACTGTCCCCATCAAACACTCCCAGGGCAGGTACAGCACGGGGTTAGATACAGAGTAAAGCTCTCTCTACACCGTCCCCATCAAACACTCCCAGGACAGGTACAGCACAGGGGTTAGATACAGAGTAAAGCTCCCTCTACACCGTCCCCATCAAACACTCCCAGGACAGGTACAGCACGGGGTTAGATACAGAGTAAAGCTCCCTCTACACCGTCCCCATCAAACACTCCCAGGACAGGTACAGCACGGGGTTAGATACAGAGTAAATCTCCCTCTACACCGTCCCCATCAAACACTCCCAGGACAGGTACAGCACGGGGTTAGATACAGAGTAAAGCTCCCTCCACACTGTCCGCATCAAACACTCCCAGGACAGGAACAGCACGGGGTTAGATACAGAGTAAAGCTCCCTCTACACCGTCCCCATCAAACACTCCCAGGACAGGTACAGCACGGGGTTAGATACAGAGTAAATCTCCCTCTACACCGTCCCCATCAAACACTCCCAGGACAGGTACAGCACGGGGTTAGATACAGAGTAAATCTCCCTCTACACCGTCCCCATCAAACACTCCCAGGACAGGTACAGCACGGGGTTAGATACAGAGTAAATCTCCCTCTACACCGTCCCCATCAAACACTCCCAGGACAGGTACAGCACGGGGTTAGATACAGAGTAAATCTCCCTCTACACTGTCCCCATCAAACACTCCCAGGACAGGTACAGCACAGGGTTAGATACAGAGTAAATCTCCCTCTACACTGTCCCCATCAAACACTCCCAGGACAGGTACAGCACGGGGTTAGATACAGAGTAAAGCTCCCTCTACACTGTCCACGTCAAACACTCCCAGGACAGACGAATCCTTTCTTGACCTCGTCTCTCTTCATCGCTTCAGCGGCATAGAAACAGGAGGATGCATTCAGCACCTCCAGTCTGTTTTCCCAAGCGCGAAACTCTGATGGAGAGACTCCCCCTTTAATAGGGGTCCCCGACGGAGAGACTCCCTCTTTCACAGGGGTCCCTGACGGGGAGACTCCCTCTTTAACAGGGGTCCCTGACGGAGAGACTCCCTCTGTAGCAGGGGCGTTGATTAAAATCACTGCCAGTATTTCAGTTCACTTCTGTCAATCTGTACATGATGGAAATGGAGTTTAATCTTGTCGCTGGACTTTGCTTTTAGGAATTGGACAGTGATGAGGAATGGGAACAGCTCATCGAGGCTACCGACCCTTCAGCCTTGCAGCTTAGCACACCGCTGACCCTCCTGAGAGACCAGGCCTTCCGGGAGCGTGTGTGTGCCAGGCTCGGGGACTCCAGCTCTCAGGTACGTGTGGATTTGATAGCCAGAGAAGCCCTTAGACTGTGGGACTGCCCCCCGCCCCCATCCACCCCCGCCCCCATCCACCCCCTCCCCCATCCACCCCCTCCCCATTCAGTACCAGCGAGGACGCAGATCACTCACTTTGTGGATCTGAGTAACCCCCACCCACCTCACAAACCCTGTAAAACACACACACACATCATAACTCTAAATGAATACAGATTCCTTCACACAGAAAGAGCCCATTCGGCCCATCTGCTCCGTACTGGTGTTGCAGATCTACACGAGCCTTCTCCCACCTGCCCTCTTCATCTCCCCCTGTCCCTGTGTCCTTCTATTCATCTCTCCCTCATGTGTTTATCCAGCTTCCCCTCCTTGAACACATCGACACGATTCACCTTGTCCACTCCCCGTGGGAGCGAGTCCCACATTCTCCCCCGCTCCTCGTGGGTGCGAGTCCCACGTTCTCCCCCGCTCCCCGTGGGAGCGAGTCCCACATTCTCCCCCCGCTCCCCGTGGGAGCGAGTCCCACATTCTCCCCCCGCTCCCCGTGGGTGCGAGTCCCACATTCTCCCCCACTCCCCGTGGGAACGAGTCCCACATTCTCCCCACTCCCCGTGGGAGCAAGTCCCACATTCTCCCCGTGGGTGCGAGTCACACATTCTCCCCCACTCCCTGTGGGAGCGAGTCCCACATTCTCCCCACTCCCCGTGGGAGCAAGTCCCACATTCTCCCCACACCCCGTG
>JANJGN010004909.1:7500-28828 GCA_026770705.1 Isurus oxyrinchus
AGGAGCTGGCAGCGGGTAAGAGGGCGGGCGTACCCGCGGCAACCCTCACTCATGATAATCCCCCACTCAGAGTTCGCTATCCCCTTCTCGTTCGCTGAGAGCTATTCGGCCATGGCGGGATTCACTGGTCAGCCGATTTGTGCCCTCGTATTTTGTTTTAAAAGTTAATTCTTTCCCAGGACCTAGTCATCGCTGGCTAGGTCATCATTTGTTGCCCATCCGTAATTGCCACTTGAGAAGGCGCTGGGTGAGCCGCCTTCTTGAGTCGCTGTGTGGTGTAGGTACACTCACGGCGCTGTTAGGGAGAGAGTTCCAGGATTTTGTCCCCGTGTGGTGTAGGTGCACCCACAGCGCTGTTAGGGAGGGTGTTCCAGGATTTTGTCCCGTGTGGTGTAGGTACACCCACAGCGCTGTTAGGGAGGGAGTTCCAGGATTTTGTCCCGTGTGGTGTAGGTACACCCACAGCGCTGTTAGGGAGGGAGTTCCAGGATTTTGTCTCCGTGTGGTGTAGGTACACCCACGGCGCTGTTAGGGAGGGAGTTCCAGGATTTTGTCCCCATGTGGTGTAGGTACACCCACGGTGCTGTTAGGGAGGGAGTTCCAGGATTTTGTCCCGTGTGGTGTAGGTACACCCATGGTGCTGTTAGGGAGGGAGTTCCAGGATTTTGTCCCCATGTGGTGTAGGTACACTCACGGCGCTGTTAGGGAGGGAGTTCCAGGATTTTGTCCCGTGTGGTGTAGGTACACACACGGCGCTGTTAGGGAGGGAGTTCCAGGATTTTGTCCCGTGTGGTGTAGCTACACCCACGGCGCTGTGAGGGAGGAGTTCCAGGATTTTGACCCAGCGACAGTGAAGGAATGGCCGATATATTTCCAAGTCGGGATGGTGAGGGGCTCAGAGGGGAACTTCCAGGTGGTGGTGTTCCCCATATGTCTGCTGCCCTCGTCCTTCTAGACGGTAGAGGTGGTGGGTTTGGGCGGCGCTGTCGAAGAAGCCTTGGCGAGTTGCTGCAGTGCATCTTGTAGATGGTACACACACTGCTGCTACTGTGCGTCGGTGGTGGAGGGAGTGAATGTTTGTGGATGGGGTGCCGATCAATCGGGGCTACTTTGTCCTGGACGGTGTCGAGCTTCTTGAGTGTTGTGGGAGCCGCACTCATCCAGGCAAGTGGGGAGTATCCCATCACACTCCTGACTGGTGCCTTGTAGATGGTGGACAGGCTTTGGGGGGAGTCAGGAGGTGAGTTACTCTCCGCAGGATTCCCAGCCTCTGAACTGCTCTTGTAGCCACAGTATTTATATGGCTGGTCCCACTTCAGTTCCTGGTCAATGGTAGCCCCCAGAATGTTGATAGTGGGGGATTCAGTGATGTTAGTACTGTTGAACATTAAGGGGAGATGGTTGGATTCTCTCTTGTTGGAGATGGTCATTGCCTGGCACTTGTGTGGTGTGAATGTTACTTGCCACTTGTCAGGCCTGAGCCTGGATATTGTCCAGGTCTTGCTGAATTTGGACATGGGACTGCTTCAGTATCTGAGGATTGGCAAATGGTGCTGAACATTGTGCAAAACATCAGCGAACATCCCCACTTTGATATGCTGATGTCCCAGAAGGACAGGAAATGGGTGGGCTCAGTGACTTCCCCGCGCTTCTACCCTGTTCACCTTCAGCCTCTGTGGGAAGCTGTCGTTTCCCCCACTCTGACACCGCAACACCTGATCCAGGGCTCACTCCATCTGGCTGAGCTCAGCAGCACTCCCAGATCTCCCAGAGCACTGCCCCCTGATACTCATTCCCTGCACTAATCCAAAGCCTGTGGTATTTTTCCAGCATCAAAGTTTTGGAGCAGTCAGCGATCCAGTTTCTCCAACTCCTGGAACAGCTTCTCACCCAGGCTGAGATGGGACTGAGAGAGCAAAGCATCATGGTAAGGACAGAACGGAATGAGACAGCCTTTGTCACAGTGCGTTGGATACACTGTCCTTTCCCCCTCTGGGACCGGGTGTCACAGTGTGTTAGATACACTGTCCTTTCCCCCCTCTGGGACCGGGTGTCACAGTGCGTTAGATACACTGTCCTTTCCCCACTCTGGGACCGGGTGTCACAGTGCGTTAGATACACTGTCCTTTCCCCCTCTGGGACCGGGTGTCACAGTGCGTTAGATACACTGTCCTTTCCCCCTCTGGGGACCGGGTGTCACAGTGCGTTAGATACACTGTCCTTTCCTCCTCTGGGACCCGGGTGCCACAGTGCGTTAGATACACTGTCCTTTCCCCCTCTGGGACCAGGTTTCACAGTGCGTTAGATACACTGTCCTTTCCCCCTCTGGGACCGGGTGTCACAGTGCATTAGATACGCAGTCCTTTCCCCCTCTGGGACCGGGTGTCACAGAGCGTTAGAAACGCTGTCCTTTCCCCCTCTGGGACTGGGTGTCACAGTGCGTTAGATACACTGTCCTTTCCCCCCTCTGGGACTGGGTGTCACAGTGCGTTAGATACGCTGTCCTTTCCCCCTCTGGGACCGGGTGTCACAGTGCGTCAGATACACTGTCCTTTCCCCCTCTGGGACCGGATGTCACAGTGCGTTAGATACACTGTCCTTTCCCCCTCTGGAACCGGGTGTCACAGTGCTTTAGATACCCTGTCCTTTCCCTCTCTGGGACAGGGTGTCACAGTGCGTTAGATGCACTGTCCTTTCCCCCTCTGGGACAGGGTGTCACAGTGCGTTAGATACACTGGCCTTTCCCCCTCTGGGACCGGGTGTCACAGTGCGTTAGATACACTGTCCATTCCCCCTCTGGGACTGGGTGTCACAGTGCGTTAGATACGCTGTCCTTTCCCTCTCTGGGTCAAGTATTTGAAGTGGACAGTGTAGAGGGAGCTTTACTCTGTATCTAACTCCGTGCTGTACCTGTCCTGGGAATGTTTGATGGGGACGGTGTAGAGGGAGATTTACTCTGTATCTAACCCCGTGCTGTACCTGTCCTGGGAGTGTTTGATGGGGACGGTGTAGAGGGAGATTTACTCTGTCTAACCCCGTGCTGTACCTGTCCTGGGAGTGTTTGATGGGGACGGTGTAGAGGGAGCTTTACTCTGTATCTAACCCCGTGCTGTAACTGTCCTGGGAGTGTTTGATGGGGACGGTGTAGAGGGAGCTTTACTATGTATCTAACCTCTGTAATGTTGTACATCCCTTGGGAGTGTCGGTGAGAGTGCCGATCAGAACTGAGTTGTGGTGTTTTCTGTTGATGTATTGAGGTGAATCCTGACAGTTCTGTCCTCTTCTCCAGTGCCTTATCTTTATCTGCGAGACTGTCGACCAAATCTCTCCCGCTGTGTCCACCCCATTCTATACACACCTGCTGACTACAGACCAGCCTGTCTTGGCTGCTGTCCTCCGAGGAACCCACGGTGGGAGGACTGAAGGTGAGGATTCACCCACCCTCTCCCCTGTACCCCTAAATCCCCACCTTCTCCCCATACCCTGAAATCCCCACCTAATAACCTACTCCCCGTCTCCCTCAATCCCCACCTACCCACCTTCTCCCCGTCTCCCTCAATCCCCACCTACCCACCTTCTCCCCGTCTCCCTCAATCCCCACCTACCCACCTTCTCCCCGTCTCCCTCAATCCCCACCTACCCACCTTCTCCCCGTCTCCCTCAATCCTCACCTACCCACCTTCTCCCCGTCTCCCTCAATCCCCACCTACCCACCTTCTCCCCGTCTCCCTCAATCCCCACCTACCCACCTTCTCCCCGTCTCCCTCAATCCCCACCTACCCACATTCTCCCCGTCTCCCTCAATCCCCACCTACCCACCTTCTCCCCGTCTCCCTCAATCCCCACCTACCCACCTTCTCCCCGTCTCCCTCAATCCCCACCATCCCACCTTCTCCCCGTCTCCCTCAATCGCCACCTACCCACCTTCTCCCCGTCTCCCTCAATCCCCACCTACCCACCTTCTCCCCGTCTCCCTCAATCCCCACCTACCCACCTTCTCCCCGTCTCCCTCAATCCCCACCTACCCACCTTCTCCCCGTCTCCCTCAATCCCCACCTACCCACCTTCTCCCCGTCTCCCTCAATCCCCACCTACCCACCTTCTCCCCGTCTCCCTCAATCCCCACCTACCCACCTTCTCCCCGTCTCCCTCAATCCCCACCTACCCACATTCTCCCCGTCTCCCTCAATCGCCACCTACCCACCTTCTCCCCGTCTCCCTCAATCGCCACCTACCCACCTTCTCCCCGTCTCCCTCAATCCCCACCTACCCACCTTCTCCCCGTCTCCCTCAATCCCCACCTACCCACCTTCTCCCCGTCTCCCTCAATCCCCACCTACCCACCTTCTCCCCGTCTCCCTCAATCCCCACCTACCCACCTTCTCCCCGTCTCCCTCAATCCCCACCTAATCACCTTCTCCCCGTCTCCCTCAGTCCCCACCTACCCACCTTCTCCCCGTCTCCCTCAATCCCCACCTACCCACCTTCTCCCCGTATCCCTCAATCCCCACCTACCCACCTTCTCCCCGTCTCCCTCAATCCCCACCTTCTCCCCGTCTCCCTCAATCCCCACCTACCCACCTTCTCCCCGTATCCCTCAATCCCCACCTACCCACCTTCTCCCCGTCTCCCTCAATCCCCACCTACCCACCTTCTCCCCGTCTCCCTCAATCCCCACCTACCCACCTTCTCCCCGGCTCCCTCAATCCCCACCTACCCACCTTCTCCCCGTCTCCCTCAATCCCCACCTAATCACCTTCTCCCCGTCTCCCTCAATCCCCACCTACCCACCTTCTCCCCGTCTCCCTCAATCCCCACCTACCCACCTTCTCCCCGTCTCCCTCAATCCCCACCTTCTCCCCGTCTCCCTCAATCCCCACCTACCCACCTTCTCCCCGTCTCCCTCAATCCCCACCTACCCACCTTCTCCCCGTCTCTCTCAATCCCCACCTACCCACCTTCTCCCCGTCTCCCTCAATCACCACCTACCCACCTTCTCCCCGTCTCTCTCAATCCCCACCTACCCACCTTCTCCCCGTCTCCCTCAATCCCCACCTACCCACCTTCTCCCCGTCTCCCTCAATCCCCACCTACCCAACTTCACCCCGTCTCCCTCAATCCCCACCTACCCACCTTCTCCCCGTCTCCCTCAATCCCCACCTACCCACCTTCTCCCCGTCTCCCTCAATCCCCACCTACCCACCTTCTCCCCGTCTCTCTCAATCCCCACCTACCCACCTTCTCCCCGTCTCCCTCAATCCCCACCTACCCACCTTCTCCCCGTCTCCCTCAATCCCCACCTACCCACCTTCTCCCCGTCTCCCTCAATCCCCACCTACCCAACTTCACCCCGTCTCCCTCAATCCCCACCTACTCACCTTCTCCCCGTCTCCCTCATTCACCACCTACCCACCTTCTCCCCGTCTCCCTCAATCCTCACCTACCCTCCTTCTCCCCGTCTCCCTCAATCCCCACCTACCCACCTTCTCCCCGTCTCCCTCAATCCTCACCTACCCACATTCTCCCCGTCTCCCTCAATCCCCACCTACCCACATTCTCCCCGTCACCCTCACTCCCCACCTACCCACCTTCTCCGCACTCAGATAGGGTAGAGAGAGAGTAAAGCTATTTGCCCTGGCTGGAGGGAGTCTGGGCCTAATGAGAGCTGAACCTCTTTCTCCTGAATTCCCCGATTGCATTTCTTTTTTATTATACATTGAATGTGGTCATCACTGGCTGGGCATGATGCCATTTGTTGCCCATCCCAAATTTCCCTCGTTCAGGGGGGCGTTTAAGAGTCGACCACATCGCTGTGGGTCTGGAGTCACATGTAGGCCAGACCAGGTACGGACAGCAGATTTCCTTCCCTAAAGGACATTAGTGAACCTGATGGGTTTTTAATGACAACCGGCAATGCTTTCATGACTTCAAATGTTTTCAGATTTTTCTTTCATTAAATTCAAATTTGAAACCCCCGTCACTAGAGCATTAGGGCTGGGTCTCTGGATTACTAGTCCAGTGACAATACCACCATCCCACCGCCTCCCCTATGTTCAGTGACTGTCATATATTGACCTTTCCCCTCGTTCTGGTCTCACTTGCAACTCGCAAATATCTTCTCTACGTCCACACCATCGAACCCCTTTCATAATCTTAAAGATCTCTATCAGGTCACCCCCTCAGGCTTCCCTCCAGAGAAGAGATCCCCAGCCTGTTCAAACTTTTCTGCTGGTTATAACCTCTCAGTTCTGGCATCCTCCTTCTGAATCCTTTTTACACTTTCTCCAGTGCCTCTATATCCTTTTTATAATGTCCAGACCAGAACTGTACACGGTGCTCAGAATGTGGTCTAACCGGACCGGGAACTGTACACGGTGCTTCGAGTGTGGTCTAACCAGACCAGAGCTGTACACGGTGCTCCGAGTGTGGTCTAACCAGACCAGAACTGTACACGGTGCTCCGAGTGTGGTCTAACCAGACCAGAACTGTACACGGTGCTCCGAGTGTGGTCTAATTGGACCAGAACTGTACACATTGCTCCGAGTCTGGTCTAACCAGACCAGAACTGTACACAGTGCTCCAAGTGTGGTCTAACCGGACCAGAACTGTACACGGTGCTTCGAGTCTGGTCTAACCAGACCAGAACTGTACACGGTGCTCCGAGTGTGGTCTAATTGGACCAGAACTGTACACATTGCTCCGAGTCTGGTCTAACCAGACCAGAACTGTACACAGTGCTCCAAGTGTGGTCTAACCGGACCAGAACTGTACACGGTGCTTCGAGTCTGGTCTAACCAGACCAGAACTGTACACGGTGCTACGAGTGTGGTCTAACCAGACCAGAACGGTACACGGTGCTCCGAGTGTGGTCTAACCGGACCAGAACTGTACACGGTGCTCCGAGTGTGGTCTAACCAGACCAGAGCTGTACACGGTGCTCCGAGTGTGGTCTAACCAGACCAGAACTGTACACGGTGCTCCGAGTGTGGTCTAACCAGACCAGAACTGTACACAGTGCTCCGAGTGTGGTCTAACCGGACCAGAACTGTACACGGTGCTTCGAGTCTGGTCTAACCAGACCAGAACTGTACACGGTGCTCCGAGTGTGGTCTAACCAGACCAGAACTGTACACGGTGCTCCGAGTGTGGTCTAACCAGACCAGAACTGTACACGGTGCTCCGAGTGTGGTCTAACCAGACCAGAACGGTACACGGTGCTCCGAGTGTGGTGTAACCGGACCAGAACTGTACACGGTGCTCCGAGTGTGGTCTAACCAGACCAGAGCTGTACACGGTGCTCCGAGTGTGGTCTAACCAGACCAGAACTGTACACGGTGCTCCGAGTGTGGTCTAACCAGACCAGAACTGTACACGGTGCTCCGAGTGTGGTCTAACTGGATCAGAACTGTACACAGTGCTCCGAGTGTGGTCTAACCGGATCAGAACTGTACACAGTGCTCCGAGTGTGGTCTAACCAGACCAGAACTGTACACAGTGCACCGAGTGTGGTCTAACCGGACCAGAACTGTACACGGTGCTCCGAGTGTGGTCTAACCAGACCAGAACTGTACACAGTGCTCCGAGTGTGGTCTAATGCAACCAGAACTGTACACGGTGCTCCGAGTGTGGTCTAACCGGACCAGAACTGTACACGGTGCTCCGAGTGTGGTCTAACCAGACCAGAACTGTACACGGTGCTCCGAGTGTGGTCTAACCAGACCAGAACTGTACACGGTGCTCCGAGTGTGGTCTAACCAAACTGCTTAAAAAGGCCTTTAGGTCAACAATCCCTGAAGACGTGTGCTATTCGCACGGTTTTGTCAGTATCCTTGCTCCGCGTGAGCGTGCAGCGGAGCAGCCGGCAGTTGTCCACCCCAGTGTCGCACCACTCCGTCTGACCAGCCTCTCTGTTCTCCGGCCAGGGCCAGCGGGCGACCGACAGGCTCCGCGGGAACGCTGGGACCGGCTGCTGGGGACGCACACAGCTGCCCTGGCCGCCATCTGCACTGTCGCGCCGGGAGCGACAGTCTGCCGACAAGCCAAGCACCAGGTACGAGAGGGATTGCGCGCTGTGGGGGTGGGGGTGGGGGTGAGGGGACGGCCAGGCGGGTCAAGGGGGGATTGCCGGGAGAGAGGGCTCTGTCTCGGGAGAAAGGGCGAGAGGGGGCTGTCAGATCCAGGGGTGAGGGAGACCTCGGAGGGGACGAGGGATCGTTGGAGGGAGCGAGGGGGCTGTCGGAGAGGAAGAGGGTTTCTTGCAGGGGGGGGAGAGGGTGTCTGAGCAGGCTGGTAGGGTCTCTCCACAGTGGAGGGGCTATCGTTGAAAGAATGATTCCGTCAAACTCATTGGAGTTTAGCAGAACGAGAGGCGATCTTATCGAGACAGATAAGATTCTGAGGGGGGGGTAGGGGCTCGACAGGGTGGATGCTGGGGGGATGTTTACCCCCTCGTGGTTGGGGGGGGAATCTAGAACGAGGAGGGAGGGGGGGGCACAGGTTCAGAATGAGGAACCTCGCCTTGAAGACGGAGATGAGGAGGAATTTCTTCTCTCGGAGGGTTGTCAGTCTGTGGGATTCTCTCCCCACTCCCGCCCGACTCCGCAGGGGCAGTGAATACATTCATGGCTGAAGTTAGACAGACGTCTGATGGACAAGGGAGTCGAGGGTTATGGGTGGGCAGAGCCAGCAAACTGCAGTCAAGGACACAATCAGATCAGTCATGACCTTGCTGTGAACGGCAGAGCAGGTTCGAGGGGCCTACTGCCCAACCCCTGCTCCAGGTTTCTTGTATTTTTGACGTAGAAAAATCTCCCACAATGCTCTGCAAATCGCGTTGTCCTGTTCTCTCCATGCAGATAGCTCAATACATCAGCGACACACTCTTCACAGCAGAGAGCACCGCAAAAAGGACAAGATTCATCAAGGGAATCCAACAGCCCACATTGTGTCTCAACACTCTGAAGGTAGACTGCAACAGCAGCGTCACCAGTCAGTGTACAGATATCTCCCTGAGAGAGAGAGGGACTGAGAGACACCAGTCAGTGTACAGATATCTCCCTGAGAGAGAGGGACTGAGAGACACCAGTCAGTGTACAGATATCTCCCTGAGAGAGAGAGGGGAGTGAGAGACACCAGTCAGTGTACAGATATCTCCCTGAGAGAGAGAGGGGACTGAGAGACACCAGTCAGTGTACAGATATCTCCCTGAGAGAGAGAGCGGACTGAGAGACACCAGTCAGTGTACAGATATCTCCCTGAGAGAGAGGGGACTGAGAGACACCAGTGTACAGATATCTCCCTGAGAGAGAGAGAGGGACTGAGAGACACCAGTCAGTGTACAGATATCTCCCTGAGAGAGAGGGGTCTGAGAGACACCAGTCAGTGTACAGATATCTCTCTGAGAGAGAGGGGACTGAGAGACACCAGTCAGTGTACAGATATCTCCCTGAGAGAGAGGGGACTGAGAGACACCAGTCAGTGTACAGATATCTCCCTGAGAGAGAGAGGGGACTGACAGACACCAGTCAGTGTACAGATATCTCCCTGAGAGAGAGGACTGAGAGACACCAGTCAGTGTACAGATATCTCCCTGAGAGAGAGAGAGGGACTGAGAGACACCAGTCAGTGTACAGATATCTCCCTGAGAGAGTGGGACTGAGAGACACCAGTCAGTGTACAGATATCTCCCTGAGAGAGAGAGAGGGGACTGAGAGACACCAGTCAGTGTACAGATATCTCTCTGAGAGAGAGGGGACTGAGAGACACCAGTCAGTGTACAGATATCTCCCTGAGAGAGAGGGGACTGAGAGACACCAGTCAGTGTACAGATATCTCCCTGAGAGAGAGAGGGGACTGACAGACACCAGTCAGTGTACAGATATCTCCCTGAGAGAGAGGGGTCTGAGAGACACCAGTCAGTGTACAGATATCTCTCTGAGAGAGAGGGGACTGAGAGACACCAGTCAGTGTACAGATATCTCCCTGAGAGAGAGGGGACTGAGAGACACCAGTCAGTGTACAGATATCTCCCTGAGAGAGAGAGGGGACTGACAGACACCAGTCAGTGTACAGATATCTCCCTGAGAGAGAGGGGTCTGAGAGACACCAGTCAGTGTGCAGATATCTCCCTGAGAGAGAGAGGCGACTGAGAGACACCAGTCAGTGTACAGATATCTCCCTGAGAGAGAGAGGGGACTGAGAGACACCAGTGAGAGTGCAGATATCTCCCTGAGAGAGAGAGGGGACTGAGAGACACCAGTGAGAGTGCAGATATCTCCCTGAGAGAGGGAGGGGACTGAGAGACACCAGTCAGTGTACAGATATCTCCCTGAGAGAGCGAGGGGACTGAGAGACACCAGTCAGTGTACAGATATCTCCCTGAGAGAGAGAGGGGACTGAGAGATACCAGTCAGTATACAGATATCTCCCTGAGAGAGAGGGACTGAGAGACACCAGTCAGTGTACAGATATCTCCCTGAGAGATAGAGGGGACTGAGAGACACCAGTCAGTGTACAGATATCTCCCTGAGAGAGAGAGGGGACTGAGAGACACCAGTCAGTGTACAGATATCTCCCTGAGAGAGAGAGGGACTGAGAGACACCAGTCAGTGTACAGATATCTCCCTGAGAGAGAGAGGGGACTGAGAGACACCAGTCAGTGTACAGATATCTCCCTGAGAGAGAGAGGGGACTGAGAGACACCAGTCAGTGTACAGATATCTCCCTGAGAGAGAGAGGGGACTGAGAGACACCAGTCAGTGTACAGATATCTCCCTGAGAGAGAGAGGGGACTGAGAGACACCAGTCAGTGTACAGATATCTCCCTGAGAGAGAGAGGGACTGAGAGACACCAGTCAGTGTACAGATATCTCCCTGAGAGAGAGAGAGGGGACTGAGAGACACCAGTCAGTGTACAGATATCTCCCTGAGAGAGAGGGGACTGAGAGACACCAGTCAGTGTACCGATATCTCCCTGAGAGAGAGAGGGGACTGAGAGACACCAGTCAGTGTACAGATATCTCCCTGAGAGAGAGAGGGACTGAGAGACACCAGTCAGTGTACAGATATCTCCCTGAGAGAGAGGGACTGAGAGACACCAGTCAGTGTACAGATATCTCCCTGAGAGAGAGGGGACTGAGAGACAGCAGTCAGTGTACAGATATCTCCCTGAGAGAGAGAGGGGACTCAGAGACACCAGTCAGTGTACAGATATCTCCCTGAGAGAGAGAGGGGACTGAGAGACACCAGTCAGTGTACAGATATCTCCCTGAGAGAGAGAGAGGGACTGAGAGACACCAGTCAGTGTACAGATATCTCCCTCAGAGAGAGAGGGGACTGAGAGACACCAGTCAGTGTTCAGATATCTCCCTGAGAGAGAGGGGACTGAGAGACACCAGTCAGTGTACAGATATCTCCCTGAGAGAGAGAGGGTCTGAGAGACACCAGTCAGTGTACAGATATCTCCCTGAGAGAGAGGGACTGAGAGACACCAGTCAGTGTACAGATATCTCCCTGAGAGAGAGAGGGACTGAGAGACACCAGTCAGTGTACAGATATCTCCCTGAGAGAGAGGGGACTGAGAGACACCAGTCAGTGTACAGATATCTCCCTGAGAGAGAGAGGGGACTGAGAGACACCAGTCAGTGTACAGATATCTCCCTGAGAGAGAGGGGACTGAGAGACACCAGTCAGTGTACAGATATCTCCCTGAAAGAGAGGGGGACTGAAAGACACCAGTCAGTCGACAGATATCTCCCTGAGAGAGAGGGGACTGAGAGACACCAGTCCGTGTACAGATATCTCCCTGAGAGAGAGGACTGAGAGACACCAGTCAGTGTACAGATATCTCCCTGAGAGAGAGAGAGGGACTGATCTGTACACTGACTGGTGTCTCTCAGTCCCCTCTCTCTTAGGGAGATATCCGTACACTGACTGGTGTCTCTCAGTCCCCTCTCTCTCTCAGGGAGATATCTGTACACTGACTGGTGTCTCTCAGTCCCCTCTCTCTCTCAGGGAGATATCTGTACACTGACTGGTGTCTCTATCTCCCTCTGAGAGAGAGGGGGACTGAGAGACACCAGTCAGTCTACAGATATCTCCCTGAGAGAGAGGGGTCTGAGAGACACCAGTCTGTGTACAGATATCTCCCTGAGAGAGAGAGAGGGACTGAGAGACACCAGTCAGTGTACAGATATCTCCCTGAGAGAGAGGGGACTGAGAGACTCCGGTCAGTGTACAGATATCTCCCTGAGAGACAGAGGGACTGTGAGACACCAGTCAGTGTACAGATATCTCCCTGAGAGAGAGAGCGGACTGAGAGACACCAGTCAGTGTACAGATATCTCCCTGAGAGAGAGGGGACTCAGAGACACCAATCAGTGTACAAATATCTACATGAGAGAGAGGGGACTGAGAAACACCAGTCAGTGTACAGATATCTCCCTGAGAGAGAGAGGGACTGAGAGACACCAGTCAGTGTATAGATATCTCCCTGAGAGAGAGAGGGACTGAGAGACACCAGTCAGTGTACAGATATCTCCCTGAGAGAGAGAGGGGACTGAGAGACACCAGTCAGTGTACAGATATCTCCCTGAGAGAGAGAGTGGGACTGAGAGACACCAGTCAGTGTACAGATATCTCCCTGAGAGAGAGAGAGGGGACTGAGACACACCTGTCAGTGTACAGATATCTCCCTGAGAGAGAGAGAGGGACTGAGAGACACCAGTCAGTGTACAGATATCTCCCTGAGAGAGAGAGGGACTGAGAGACACCAGTCAGTGTACAGATATCTCCCTGAGAGAGAGAGGGGACTGAGAGACACCAGTCAGTGTACAGATATCTCCCTGAGAGAGAGAGAGGGGACTGAGAGACACCAGTCAGTGTACAGATATCTCCCTGAGAGAGAGAGGGGACTGAGAGACACCAGTCAGTGTACAGATATCTCCCTGAGAGAGAGGGGACTGAGAGAAACTAGTCAGTGTACCGATATCTCCCTGAGAGAGAGAGGGACTGAGAGACACCAGTCAGTGTACAGATATCTGCCTGAGAGAGAGGGGACTGAGAGACACCAGTCAGTGTACAGATATCTCCCTGAGAGAGAGAGAGAGGGACTGAGAGACACCAGTCAGTGTACAGATATCTCCCTGAGAGAGAGATAGGGACTGAGAGACACCATTCAGTGTACAGATATCTCCCTGAGAGAGAGAGAGGGACTGAGAGACACCAGTCAGTGTACAGATATCTCCCTGAGAGAGAGGGACTGAGAGACACCAGTCAGTGTACAGATATCTCCGAGAGAGAGGGGACTGAGAGACACCAGTCAGTGTACAGATATCTCCCTGAGAGAGAGGGGACTGAGAGACACCAGTCAGTGTACAGATATCTCCCTGAGAGAGAGGGGACTGAGAGACACCAGTCAGTGTACAGATATCTCCCATCTTAGATTTTGTTACTCGATCGTTCAGTGACTTTGGTTTTGTTACTCTCCAGGTACTGTACTCCTGTTGTCAGGTGAGTAAAGCGACCTGTCAGCTCTTGGTGGATGAGGCCCTGAACACCTTACTGCTACTCCTTCAGTGCAAGGTATGTAATACTGGAGGCCTCTTTATGAAATACGGCCTTTTCCCCCTCTGGGACCGGGTATCACAGTGCGTTAGATACGCTGTCCTTTCCCCCTCTGGGACCGGGTATCACAGTGCATTAGATACGCTGTCCTTTCCCCCTCTGGGACCGGGAGTCACAGTGCGTTAGATACGCTGTCCTTTCCCCCTCTGGGACCGGGTATCACAGTGCATTAGATACGCTGTCCTTTCCCCCTCTGGGACTGGGTGTCACAGTGCGTTAGATACACTGTCCTTTCCCCCTCTGGGACCGGGTGTCACAGTGCGTTAGATACGCTGTTCTTTCCCCCTCTGGGACCGGGTATCACAGTGCATTAGATACGCTGTCCTTTCCCCCTCTGGGACCGGGTGTCACAGTGCATTAGATACGCTGCCCTTTCCCCCTCTGGGACCGGGTGTCACAGAGCGTTAGATACACTGTCCTTTCCCCCTCTGGGACCGGGTGTCACAGTGCGTTAGATACACTGTCCTTTCCCCCTCTGGGACCGGGTGTCACAGTGCGTTAGATACACTGTACTTTCCACCTCTGGGACCGGGTGTCACAGTGCGTTAGATACACTGTCCTTTCCACCTCTGGGACCGGGTGTCACAGTGCGTTGGATACACTGTCCTTTCCCCCTGTGACATTTTGTCTCTCTCTTTCCTGCAGTTGTCTCCTGATGACACCATTCTGTCTCGGACCGTGGAACTGACTCTCTACCTCTTGTCGATCCTGGTCATTCAGTTGGATCATGTGCCTGAGCCGTGAGTTCCTCACTCTGACTGTTAGCAGTGGTCCCTGGACAGTCGCAGTCTTCCCCGCGGAATGGCTTGTGGCCTATAGTGATGCTCTGTCTGTGGCCTGGCAACTAGACAAGGCCATTCAGCTTCTTGTACCTTAACGTGGCAGGGCACCGACAGGGTATGGGGGAGGGGCAGCATGTGCAAAGGGGAGAGCGGGCATGCCTGATCGGTCACACCAGCGTGTGTCTATGTGTGTGTCCATGCGTGTCAATGTGTCCCCATGTCATTGTGTGCCTGTGTCCTTCTGTCCGTCTGTATGTGTGTGTGTGTGCACTGATGTGACAGTGAGTGTCTCTCCGTGTCCGTGTGTGTGTGTGTGTCGTGTCCGCTTATGTGTGCATACATGAATGTATCTGGCTGCATCCGTCTGTTTCTTGATATCCGTGCTTGGCGCCACATGCCCATGTGTGCGTGAGTGTGTATGTGTGTGTGTGTGTGTGTGCACCCACAGACGAGCTTAGGTCCCTGTGTGTGTGGCCCAGTATCCGGCGGCATTCATTGCACAAAAACTGACAGTCCTTCAGGGTGAGGGACACTGAGGTGTCAGCAGCCTGTGAGATTGGAAGGGGGCTGAGTCTCTGTACCCTCTATGGACAGCCAGGGAGGAACAAGGGAGCAGATCCCCCCCCAGAACCAACAGCTCTCACTGTATCTGTCTCTCTCTCTCTCCTTGTTCCAGCCTGGAGCACTCGGTGGGTTTCATTACATCAATCTTGCTGCAATCTCACACGCCTGCTCACACTGTAAGTCGAAACTTCACTCATGTCCTCTGTGGGATGGTGTGGGGGTGAGTGAGAATCGATGGGGCAAGGGTGAGTGAGAATCGATGGGGCAAGGGTGGGAAACCCCAAGGAGCACTGGAGGCTCCTGTCAATAAGGAGCAGCCAGCCCCAGCCCTGCCAAACACTGCTGTGTCAGCTTCAATCTCTCGGTGCTGAGGGAGCGCCGCACTGTCGGAGGGTCGGTGCTGAGGGAGCGCCGCACTGTCGGAGGGTCGGTGCTGAGGGAGCGCCGCACTGTCGGAGGGTCGGTGCTGAGGGAGCGCTGCGCTGTCGGAGGGTCAGTGCTGAGGGAGCGCTGCGCTGTCGGAAGGTCAGTGCTGAGGGAGTGCCGCACTGTCAGAGGGTCAGTGCTGAGGGAGAGCCGCACTGTGGGAGGGTCAGTGCTGAGGGAGAGCCGCACTGTCGGAGGGTCAGTACTGAGGGAGAGCCGCACTGTCGGAGGGTCAGTGCTGAGGGAGAGCCGCACTGTCGGAGGCGCTAGCTGTCAGTTGAGAAGTTAAGCACCCTCCTGCGCACAGTAGTGAATGTTGGTGGCTATGAACAGCAGGGCTGTCAGTGCTGGATGTGTGGCACCGCAGAGTGCTTTAACCGGGCTCTAACCTCTCTCATCCCTTATTCCCTCACTCACTCGTCACTTCTTCCCCTCCTCCCTCCCACTCCCTATCTCTCTCCATGCACGCCCCCTCTCTCTCTTACTCCCCGCGCCCTTCCCCTCTCTCTCTCCCCATGCCCTCCCCGGCTCTCCCTCTCCCCTCCCCTTGATCCCACTCTCCCCGCTGTGCCCTCCTGCTCTCCCCTTCCCTCTCTCCTCCTGCGCCCGCACCTCTCATCACCTCTCTTTTCTGCTCCCTCTCTCCTTTCACTCTCCACATACTTCCATCCGCACCCCTTTTCTCCCCTTCCCTCTACCTCTCCCCCTCCATCTCTTTCTCATTTCCCGCCCACTCCCCGACACTGTTCCCTCTCTGCACAGTGTGCTGCTGCCTTCCTGATCATTCAGCTGAGCAGTCGAGGATCCCCTGTGGAGATTCGGAATGAAGATACCCTCCAGACATTCCATACGGCTCTGCTCTCCTCCGTACAGGTAGGTTCAATGGTTCGCAAGGGTTCACAGAATCCAGCAGGATTTACTCTGTATCTAACCCCGTGCTGTACCTGTCCTGGGAGTATTTGATGGGGACGGTGTAGAGGGAGCTTTACTCTGTATCTAACCCCATGCTGTACCTGTCCTGGGAGTGTTTGATGGGGACAGTGTAGAGGGAGTTTTACTCTGTATCTAACCCCGTGCTGTACTGTCCTGGGAGTATTTGATGGGGACGGTGTAGAGGGAGATTTACTCTGTATCTAACCCCGTGCTGTACCTGTCCTGGGAGTGTTTGATGGGGACGGTGTAGAGGGAGCTTTACTCTGTATCTAACCCCGTGCTATACCTGTCCTGGGAGTGTTTGATGGGAACGGTGTAGAGGGAGCTTTAATCTGTATCTTACCCCGTGCTGTACCTGTCCTGGGAGTGTTTGATGGGGACAGTGTAGAGGGAGATTTACTCTGTATCTAACCCCATGCTGTTCCTGTCCTGGGAGTGTTTGATGGGGACAGCGTAGAGGGAGCTTTACTCTGTATCTAACCCCGTGCTGTCCCTGTCCTGGGAGTGTTTGATGGGGACAGTGTAGAGGGAGCTTTACTCTGTATCTAACCCCGTGCTGTACCTGTCCTAGGAGTGTTTGATGGGGACGGTGTAGAGGGAGCTTTACTCTGTATCTAACCCAGTGCTGTACCTGTCCTGGGAGTGTTTGATGGGGACAGTGTAGAGGGAGCTTTACTCTGTATCTAACCCCGTGCTGTCCCTGTCCTGGGAGTGTTTGATGGGGACAGTGTAGAGGGAGCTTTACTCTGTATCTAACCCCGTGCTGTACCTGTCCTAGGAGTGTTTGATGGGGACGGTGTAGAGGGAGCTTTACTCTGTATCTAACCCAGTGCTATACCTTTCCTGGGAGTGTTTGATGGGGACAGTGTAGAGGGAGCTTTACTCTGTATCTAACCCCGTGCTGTACCTGTCCTGGGAGTGTTTGATGGGGACAATGTAGAGGGAGCTTTACTCTGTATCTAACCCCGTGCTGTAACTGTCCTGGGAGTGTTTGATGGGGACAGTGTAGAGGGAGCTTTACTCTGTCTCTAACCCCGTGCTGTACCTGTCCTGGGAGTGTTTGATGGGGACAGTGTAGAGGGAGCTTTAGTCTGTATCTAACCCCGTGCTATACCTGTCCTGGGAGTGTTTGATGGGGACAGTGTAGTGGGAGCTTTACTCTGTATCTAACCCCGTGCTGTACCTGTCCTGGGAGTGTTTGATGGGGACGGTGTAGAGGAGCTTTACTCTGTATCTAACCCCATGCTGTACATGTCCTGGGAGTGTTTGATGGGGACAGTGTAGAGGGAGCTTTACTCTGTATCGAACCCCGTGCTGTACCTGTCCTGGGAGTGTTTGATGCAGACAGTGTAGAGGGTGATTTACGCTGTATCTAACCCCGTGCTGTACCTGTCCTGGGAGTGTTTGATGCAGACAGTGTAGAGGGTGATTTACTCTGTATCTAACCCCGTGCTGTACCTGTCCTGGGAGTGTTTGATGCGGACGGTGTAGAGGGAGCTTTACTCTGTATCTAACCCCGTGCTGTACCTGTCCTGGGAGTGTTTGATGGGGACAGTGTAGAGGGTGATTTACTCTGTATCTAACCCCGTGCTGTACCTGTCCTGGGAGTGTTTGATGCGGACGGTGTAGAGGGAGCTTTACTCTGTATCTAACCCCGTGCTGTACCTGTCCTGGGAGTGTTTGATGGGGACAGTGTAGAGGGAGATTTACTCTGTATCTAACCCCGTGCTGTACCTGTCCCGGGAGTGTTTGATGGGGACAATGTAGAGGGAGCTTTACTCTGTATCTAACCCCGTGCTGTACCTGTCCTGGGAGTGTTTGATGGGGACAGTGTAGCGGGAGCTTTACTCTGTATCTAACCCCGTGCTGTACCTGTCCTGGGAGTGTTTGATGGGAACGGTGTAGAGGGAGCTTTACTCTCTATCTAACCCCATGCTGTACCTGTCCTGGGAGTGTTTGATGGGAAAAGTGTAGAGGGAGCTTTACTCTGTATCTAACCCCGTGCTGTACCTGTCCTGGGGGTGTTTGATGGGGACGGTGTTGAGGGAGCTTTGCTCTGTATCTAACCCCGTGCTGTACCTGTCCTGGGAGTGTTTGATGGGGACGGTGTAGAGGGAGATTTACTCTGTATTTAACCCCGTGCTGTACCTGTCCTGGGAGTGTTTGATGGGGACAGTGTAGAGGGAGCTTTACTCTGTATCTGACCCCGTGCTGTACCTGTCCTGGGAGTGTTTGATGGGGACAGTGTAGAGGGAGCTTTACTCTGTATCTAACCCCGTGCTGTACCTGTCCTGGGAGTGTTTGATGAGGATGGTGTAGAGAGAGCTTTACTCTGTATCTAACCCTGTGCTGTACCTGTCCTGGGAGTGTTTGATGGGGACAGTGTAGAGGGAGCTTTACTCTGTATCTGACCCCGTGCTGTACCTGTCCTGGGAGTGTTTGATGGGGACAGTGTAGAGGGAGCTTTACTCTGTATCTAACCCCGTGCTGTACCTGTCCTGGGAGTGTTTGATGGGGACGGTGTAGAGGGAGATTTACTCTGTATCTAACCCCGTGCTGTACCTGTCCTGGGAGTGTTTGATGAGGACGGTGTAGAGGGAGCTTTACACTGTATCTAACCCCGTGCTGTCCCTGTCCTGGGAGTGTTTGATGGGGACAGTGTAGAGGGAGCTTTACTCTGTATCTAACCCTGTGCTGTACCTGTCCTGGGAGTGTTTGATGGGGACAGTGTAGAGGGAGCTTTACTCTGTATCTGACCCCGTGCTGTACCTGTCCTGGGAGTGTTTGATGGGGACAGTGTAGAGGGAGCTTTACTCTGTATCTAACCCCCGTGCTGTACCTGTCCTGGGAGTGTTTGATGGGGACGGTGTAGAGGGAGATTTACTCTGTATCTAACCCCGTGCTGTACCTGTCCTGGGGAGTGTTTGATGAGGACGGTGTAGAGGGAGCTTTACACTGTATCTAACCCCGTGCTGTCCCTGTCCTGGGAGTGTTTGATGGGGACAGTGTAGAGGGAGCTTTACTCTGTATCTAACCCCGTGCTGTACCTGTCCTGGGAGTGTTTGATGGGGACAGTGTAGAGGGAGCTTTACTCTGTATCTAACCCTATGCTGTACCTGTCCTGGGAGTGTTTGACGGGGACGGTGTAGAGGGAGATTTACTCTGTATCTAACCCCATGCTGTACCTGTCCTGGGAGTGTTTGACGGGGACGGTGTTGATGTGTTTTACTCAGTGTTCTTTCAGGTCCTGTTGCATTTGGGTAAGCATTATTTTGCTCTCCGCAGCTCACGGTTTTGCCGCCGTTAGACCTGGGAGCGTTTGATGGTTTGCTGACTCTCTTGATGCAGCTTCTGAATGAGGTACAGGGTCTGCTATGTTTGTCCCGTCCCTGTTTCTCCGATCGTACCTGAGCTCCACGCTCACACTCTGACACACACACACACACACACACACACACACAGACGCATGCTCTCTCCCTCCGCAAACACATCCCCCCTCTCGTGAGCACACACCACCCCACCCCCCCCCCCCTCGCGTTCCCCCCTCCCTCCCTTGCACGCACTGGTGCTCCCTCTCGCTCGTACGCGGTCAGGCTCTCTCTGACACCCCCGCTCTCCCCTCGCGCGCACTCCTAGGCTCCGGCCCCAGCCGATTGCTGCGGCAGCTGTTCTCGCCCAGAGGGATGCTGAACGCACTTGAGGCCCCCCCACACGGAAGACACTCCTGTGATCCCCCGAATTGACCGAGCCGACCCGTCCCCCACCACAGCTCTGTCCCAGGAATAACTCCGCCCCCCCCCCTCCCTCCCCTCCGTAGTTCTCGGAGTGACGATGGATCTCCTCTCTCACTCGGTCCTCTCTCGCAGGGCGAGCCAGCGGCCCTTGCAGACTTTGCTGACTCGGAGTTGTGGAACACGGCATGGCATCACCTGGCCCGGGTCCTCCGTCTCACCGGAGACAGGCCCGTCATGGAAGGGGAGACCCCACGACCCGGACAACCCAGCCCAATTCCAGACTGGAACACCATCTCTCCCTCAGGTCAGTCTTCATTCCGCATTTCAACTCTCTCTTTGTCTCTGTCCCTGTGCCTCTCTGCCTCCCCCCGCTCTCTCTCTCCTCTCTTTCTCTCTCTGTGCCTCTCCCTGTCTCTGCCTCCCTCCCTTCCCTCTCTCTCTCGCTCTCTCTCTGTGCCTCTCCGTGTCCCCCGCTCTCTCCCCCCTGCATGCCCTCTCCCTCCCCCCCGCACCCTCTCTCCCTCCCCCACGCACCCCCTCCCTCTCTCCCTGCCCCACACGCACACTTTCTTTCTCTCTCTCTGCCTGACCCAGACATGCTCTCTCTCCCCCTGCCCCACACGCACTCTCTCTCTCTCTCCCTGCCCCACACGCACTCTCTCCCCCCTGCCCCACACGCACACACTCCCTCTCTCCCTGCCCCACACACTCTCTCTTTCTCTCTCCCTGTCCCTCTCTCTCTCTCCCTGCCCCACACGCACACGCTCTCTCACTCTCTCTCCCCCTGCTCCACGCGCACACTCTCCCTCTTTCTCTCTCCCTGCCCCACACGCACACGCTCTCTCCCCCCCTGCTCCACACGCACACTCTAACACTCTCTCTCCCCCTGCCCCACAAGCACACTCTCTCTCCCTCTGCCCCACACGCACACACACTCTCTCACTCTCTCCCCCTGCTCCATGCGCACACACTCTCTCTCCCTGCCCCCACAAGCTCTCTCTCTCCCCCCTGCCCCACGCGCACACTCTCTCTCCCCTCTGCCCCACACGCACACACTCTCTCCCCCTGCTCCATGCGCACACACTCTCTCTCCCTGCCCCACAAGCTCTCTCTCTCCCCCTGCCCCACGTGCACACTCTCTCTCCCTCTGCCCCACACGCACACACTCTCTCCCCCTGCTCCATGCGCACACACTCTCTCTCCCTGCCCCACAAGCTCTCTCTCTCCCCCTGCCCCACGTGCACACTCTCTCTCCCTCTGCCCCAC
>JANJGN010004910.1:0-28814 GCA_026770705.1 Isurus oxyrinchus
GCATTGTCTTGGCGGGGTTTTGGAGGGGGTGTTTTGGGGACATTGTCTCGGGGGGGTTTTTGGGGACATTGTCTCGGAGGGGGTTTTGGGGACATTGTCACGGGGCTGGTTATGGGGGGGGGGTTTTTGGGGACATTGTCTCGGGGGTGTTTTGGGGACATTGTCTCGGGGGGGTTTTGGGTGGGGTGTTTTGGGACATTGTCTCAGGGGGGTTTTTGGGGGGGGTTTTTTGGGGACATTCTCTCGGGGCGTTTTTGGGGGCATTGTCTCGGGGGGGTTTTGGGGACAATGTCTCGGGGGGGGTTTTTGGGGGAGGGGGTTTTTGGGGACATTGTCTTGGGGGGGGGTTTTGGGGACATTGTCTCGGGGGGGTTTTGGGGGGGGGGGTTTTGTGGACATTGTCTCGGGGGGGGTTTGGGGACATTGTCTCGGGGGGGGTTTTTGGGGACATTGTCTCGGGGGTTTTTGGGGACAGTGTCTCGGGGGGGGTTTTGGGGACATTGTCTCGGGGGTGGTTTGGGACGGTTTTTGGGGACATTGTCTCGGGGGGGGTTTTGGGGACATTGTCTCGGGGGGGGTTTTGGGGACATTGTCTCGGGGGGGTTTTGGGGGGGGGGTTTAGGGTCATTGTCTCGGGGAAGTTTGGGGGACATTGTCTCGGGGGTGTTTTGGGGACATTGTCTCGGGGGGGTTTTTGGCAGGGTTTTTTGGGACATTGTCTCGGGGGGCTTTTGGGGACATTGTCTCGGGGGGGGTTTTGGGGACATTGTCTCGGGGGGGGTTTTGGGGGGGGGGTTTTGGGGACATTGTCTCGGGGGGGTTTTTGGGGACATTGTCTTGGGGGGGATTTTGGGGACATTGTCCCGGGGGGGTTTTGGGGACATTGTCTCGTGGGGTTTTTGGGGACATTGTCTTGGGGGGGTTTTTTGAGGGGGGGTTTTGGGGACATTTTCTCAGGGGGTTTTTGGGGAATTTGTCTCGGGGGGGGTTTTTGGGGACATTGTCACGAGGTGGTTATGGGGGGGGGTTTTTGGGGACATTGTCTCGGGGGGTGTTTGGGGGACATTGTCTCGGGGGGGTTTTGTGGGGCGGTTTTGGGGACTTTGTCTCGGGGGGGTTTTTGGAGACATTGTCTCGGGTGGGGTTTGGGGACATTGTCTCGGGGGGGGTTTTGGGGACAATGTCTCGGGGGGGTTTTGAGGGGGGGGGGTTTTTGGGGACATTGTCTCGGGGGGGGTTTTCGGGACATTGTCTCGGGGGGGTTTTGGGGGGGGTTTGGGGACATTGTCTCGGGGGGGGTTTTGGGGACATTGTCTCAGGGGGTTTTGGGGACATTGTCCCGGGGGGGGGTTTTGGGGGGTGGGATTTGGGGACATTGTCTCAGGGGAGTTTTGGGGACATTGTCTCGGGGGGGTTTAGGGGACATTGTCTCGGGGGGGTTTTGGGGACATTGTCACAGGGGGGTTTTGGGGACATTGTCTCTGGGGGGTTTTTGGGGGGTTTTGGGGGCATTGACTCGGCGCGGGTTTTGGGGAAATTGTCTCGGGGGGGTTTTGGGGACATTGTCTCGGGGGGGTTTTGGGGGGGGGTGTTTTGGGGTCATTGTCTCACGTGGGGTTCGGGGACATTGTCTCGGTGGGGTTTTGGGGACATTGTCTCGGGGTGGTTTTGGGGACATTGTCTCGGGTGGTTTTGGGGACATTGTCACGGGGGGGTTTTTGGGGGGGGGTTTTTGGGGACATTGTCTTGGGGGTATTTTGGGGACATTGTCTCGGGGGGGTTATGGGGGGGGTTTTGGGGACATTGTCTCGGGGGGGTTTTGGGGACATTGTCTTGGGGGGGGTTTTGTGGACATTGTCTCGTGGGGGTTTTGGGGGGGGGGTTTATGTGGACTTTGTCTCGGGGGGGTTTGGGGACATTGTCTCGGGGGGGTTTTTGGGGACATTGTCTCGGGGGTTTTTTGGGGACAGTGTCTCGGGGGGGGTTTTGGGGACAGTGTCTCGGGGGGGGTTTTGGGGACATTGTCTCGGGGGGGGGTTTGGGGGGGTTTTTTGGGGACATTGCCTCGGGGGGGGTTTGGGGACATTGTCTCGGGGGGGTTTTGGGGACATTGTCTTGGGGGGTTTTTGGGGACATTGTCTCGGGGCGGTTTTGGGGGGGATTGTCTCGGGGGGGTTTTGGGGGGGGGTTATGTGGACATTGTCTCGGGGGGGGTTTGGGGACATTGTCTCGGGGGGGTTTTTTGGGGACATTATCTCGGGGGTTTTTGGGGACAGTGTCTCGGGGGGGTTTTGGGGACATTGTCACAGGGGGGGTTTGGGGGGTTTTTGGGGACATTGCCTCGGGGGGGTTTTGGGGACATTGTCTCGGGGGTGTTTTTGGGGACATTGTCTTGGGGGGGTTTTGGGGACATTGTCTCGGGGGGGGTTTTGGGGTGGGGTTTTTGTGGACATTGTCTCGGGGGGGGTTTGGGGACATTGTCTCGGGGGGGTTATTGGGGACATTGTCTCGGGGGTTTTTGGGGGACAGTGTCTCGGGGGGGGTTTTGGGGACATTGTCTCGGGGGGGGGGTTTTGGGGGGGTTTTTGGGGACATTGTCTCGGGGGTTTTTGGGGACATTGTCTCGGAGGGGTTTTTGGGGACATTGTATCGGGGGGGGTTTTGGGGGGGGGTTTAGGGTCATTGTCTCAGGGGAGTTTGGGGGACATTGTCTCGGGGGTGTTTTGGGGACATTGTCTCGGGGGGGGTTTTGGGGGGGGGTTTTTTGGGACATTGTCTCGGGGGGCTTTTGGGGACATTGTCTCGGGGGGGGTTTTGGGGACATTGTCTCGGGGGGGGTTTTGGGGGGGGAGTTTTGGGGACATTGTCTCGGGGGGGTTTTGGGGACATTGTCTTGGGGGGGATTTTGGGGACATTGTCCCGGGGGGGGTTTTGGGGACATTGTCTCGTGGGGTTTTTGGGGAAATTGTCTTGGGGGGGTTTTGGAGGGTGGGTTTTGGGGGACATTGTCTCGGGGGGTTTTTGGGGAATTTGTCTCGGGGGGGTTTTGGCGACATTGTCACAAGGGGGTTATGGGGGGGGGGGTTTTGGGGACATTGTCTCGGGGGTGTTTGGGGGACATTGTCTCGGGGGGGTTTTGTGGGGCGGTTTTGGGGACTTTGTCTCGGGGGGGTTTTGGAGACATTGTCTCGGGGTGGGGTTTGGGGACATTGTCTCGGGGGGGGTTTTGGGGGGGGGTTTTTTGTGGACATTGTCTCGGGGGAGTTTTGGGGACATTGTCTCGGGGGTGTTTTGAGGGGGGGGATTTTGGGGACATTGTCTCGGGGGGGGTTTTGGGGACATTGTCTCGGGGGGGTTTTGGGGGTGTTTGGGGACATTGTCTCGGGGGGGTTTTGGGGACATTGTCTCAGGGGGTTTTGGGGACATTGTCCCGGGGGGGGTTTTTGGGGGTTGGGTTTTGGGGACATTGTCTCAGGGGAGTTTTGGGGACATTGTCTCGGGGGGGGTTTAGGGGACATTGTCTCGGGGGGGTTTTGGGGGGGGTGTTTTGGCGACATTGACTCGGGGGGCTTTTGGGGACATTGTCACAGGGGGGTTTTGGGGACATTGTCTCTGGGGGGTTTTGGGGGGGGGTTTTGGGGGCATTGACTCGGGGCGGTTTTGGGGAAATTGTCTCGGGGGGGTTTTGGGGACATTGTCTCGGGGGGGTTTTGGGGGGGGGTGTTTTGGGGTCATTGTCTCACGGGGGGGTTCGGGGACATTGTCTCGGTGGGGTTTTGGGGACATTGTCTCGGGGCGGTTTTGGGGACATTGTCTCGGGGGATTTTGGGGACATTGTCTCGGGGGGGGTTTTGGGGACATTGTCTCAGGGGGGTTTTGGGGGGGGTTTTTTGGGGACATTCTCTCGTGGCGTTTTTTGGGGACATTGTCTCGGGGGGGGTTTTGGGGACAATGTCTCGGGGGGGGTTTTGGGGGAGGGGGTTTTTTGGGGACATTGTCTCAGGGGGGTTTTGGGGACATTGTATCGGGGGGGATTTTGGGGTGTGCTTTTTGGGGACATTGTCTCGGGGGGTTTTGGGGACATTGTCTTGGGGGGGGTTTTGGGGACATTGTCTCAGGGGCGTTTTGGGGGGGCTGGTTTTGGGGACATTGTCTCGGAGGGGTTTTTGGGGACATTGTCTCGGGGGGGGGTTTTGGGGTCATTGTCTCGGGGGGGGTTTTGGGGGGATTTTGGGGACATTGTCTCGGGGGGGTTTTGGGGACATTGTCTCGGGGCAGTTTTGGGGGACATTGTCACGGTGGGGTTTTGGGGGCGGGGTTTTGGGGACATTGTCTTGGGTGTATTTTGGGGACATTGTCTCGGGGGTGTTATGGGGGGGGTTTTGGTGACAAAGTCTCGGGGGAGTACTGGGGACATTGTCTCGGGGTGGTTTTGGGGACATTGTCTCGGGGTGGTTTTGGGGGGGGGGTTTTCTGGACATTGTCTCGGGGGGATATTGGGAATATTGTCTCGGGGGGGTTTGGGGGGGGGGTTTTGGGGACATTGTCTCGGGGGAGTTTTGGGGACATTGTCTCGGGGGGGTTTTTGGGGACATTATCTCGGGGGGGTTTTGGGGGGTGGGGTTTTGGGGACATTGTCTCGGGGGGGTTTTGGGGACATTGTCTCTGGGGGGTTTTGGGGACATTGTCTTGGGGGGGTTTTGGGGGGGTTTTGGGGTCATTGTCTCGGGGGGGTTTTGGGGGGGGGTTTTGGGTCATTGTCTCAGGGGGCTTTTGGGGACATAGTCTCGGGGGGGTTTTGGCGACATTGTCTCGGGGGCGGTTTGGGGGGGATTTTGGGGACATTGTCTCGGGGGGGGTTTTGGGGACATTGTCTCGGGGGGATTTGGGGGACATTGTCTCGGGGGGGTTTTGGGGACATTGTCTCGGGGGGATTTTGGGGACATTGTCTCAGGAGGTTTTTGGTTGCATTGTCTTGGCGGGGTTTTGGAGGGGGTGTTTTGGGGACATTGTCTCGGGGGGGTTTTTGGGGACATTGTCTCGGAGGGGTTTTGGGGACATTGTCACGGGCTGATTATGGGGGGGGGGTTTTGGGGACATTGTCTCGGGGGTGTTTTGGGGACATTGTCTCGGGGGGGTTTTGGGTGGGTGTTTTGGGACATTGTCTCAGGGGGGTTTTGGGGGGGTTTTTGGGGACATTCTCTCGGGGCGTTTTTGGGGACATTGTCTCGGGGGGGTTTTGGGGACAATGTCTCGGGGGGGTTTTGGGGGGAGGGTTTTTTGGGGACATTGTCTCAGGGGGGTTTTGGGGACATTGTCTCGGGGGGATTTTGGGGTGTGCTTTTTGGGGACATTGTCTCGGGGGGTTTTGGGGACATTGTCTCAGGGGGGTTTTGGGGGGGGTTTTTGGGGACATTCTCTCGGGGCGTTTTTTGGGGACATTGTCTCGGGGGGGGTTTTGGGGACAATGTCTCGGGGGGGTTTTGGGGGAGGGGTTTTTGGGGACATTGTCTCAGGGGGGTTTTGGGGACATTGTCTCGGGGGGATTTTGGTGTGTGCTTTTTGGGGACATTGTCTCGGGGGGGTTATTGGGGACATTGTCTCGGGGGTTTTTTGGGGACAGTGTCTCGGGGGGGTTTTGGGGACATTGTCTCGGGGGGGGGTTTGGGGGGGGTTTTTGGGGACATTGTCTCGGGGGGTTTTTTTGGGGACATTGTCTCGGGGGGGTTTTGGGGACATTGTATCGGGGGGTTTTTGGGGGGGGGTTTAGGGGTCATTGTCTCAGGGGAGTTTGGGGGACATTGTCTCGGGGGTGTTTTGGGGACATTGTCTCGGGGGGGTTTTGGGGGGGGTTTTTTGGGACATTGTCTCGTGGGGCTTTTGGGGACATTGTCTCGGGGGGGTTTTGGGGACATTGTCTCGGGGGGGTTTTGGGGGGGGGGGTTTTTGGGGACATTGTCTCGGGGGGGTTTTGGGGACATTGTCTTGGGGGGATTTTGGGGACATTGTCCCGGGGGGGTTTTTGGGGACCATTGTCTCGTGGGGTTTTTGGGGAAATTGTCTTGGGGGGGTTTTGGAGGGGGGGTTTTGGGGACATTGTCTCGGGGGGTTTTTGGGGAATTTGTCTCGGGGGGGTTTTGGGGACATTGTCACAAGGGGGTTATGGGGGGGGGGTTTTGGGGACATTGTCTCGGGGGTGTTTGGGGGACATTGTCTCGGGGGGGATTTTGTGGGGCGGTTTTGGGGACTTTGTCTCGGGGGGGTTTTGGAGACATTGTCTCGGGTGGGGTTTTGGGGACATTGTCTCGGGGGGGTTTTGGGGGGGGTTTTTGTGGACATTGTCTCGGGGGAGTTTTGGGGACATTGTCTCGGGGGGGTTTTGAGGGGGGGGTTTTGGGGACATTGTCTCGGGGGGGTTTTGGGGACATTGTCTCGGGGGGGTTTTGGGGGTGTGTTTGGGGACATTGTCTCGGGGGGGGTTTTGGGGACATTGTCTCAGGGGGTTTTGGGGACATTGTCCCGGGGGGGGTTTTGGGGGTTGGGTTTTGGGGACATTGTCTCAGGGGAGTTTTGGGGACATTGTCTCGGGGGGGTTTAGGGGACATTGTCTCGGGGGGGGTTTTGGGGGGGTGTTTTGGGGACATTGACTCGGGGGGCTTTTGGGGACATTGTCACAGGGGGGGTTTTGGGGACATTGTCTCTGGGGGGTTTTGGGGGGGGGTTTTGGGGGCATTGACTCGGGGCGGTTTTGGGGAAATTGTCTCGGGGGGGGTTTTGGGGACATTGTCTCGGGGGGGTTTTGGGGGGGGTGTTTTTGGGGTCATTGTCTCACGGGGGGGTTCGGGGACATTGTCTCGGTGGGGTTTTTGGGGACATTGTCTCGGGGGGGTTTTGGGGACATTGTCTCGGGTGGTTTTGGGGACATTGTCTCGGGGCGGTTGTGGGGACATTGTCTCGTGGGGTTTTTGGGGAAATTGTCTTGGGGGGGTTTTGGAGGGGGGGTTTTGGGGACATTGTCTCGGGGGGTTTTTGGGGAATTTGTCTCGGGGGGGTTTTGGGGACATTGTCACAAGGGGGTTATGGGGGGGGGGGGGTTTTTGGGGACATTGTCTCGGGGGTGTTTGGGGGACATTGTCTCGGGGGATTTTGTGGGGCGGTTTTGGGGACTTTGTCTCGGGGGGGTTTTGGAGACATTGTCTCGGGTGGGGTTTGGGGACATTGTCTCGGGGGGGTTTTTGGGGGGGGTTTTTGTGGACATTGTCTCGGGGGAGTTTTGGGGACATTGTCTCGGGGGGGTTTTGAGGGGGGGGGTTTTGGGGGGGGGTTTTGGGGACATTGTCTCGGGGGGGTTTTGGGGACATTGTCTCGGGGGGGTTTTGGGGGTGTTTGGGGACATTGTCTCGGGGGGGTTTTGGGGACATTGTCTCAGGGGGTTTTGGGGACATTGTCCCGGGGGGGGTTTTGGGGGTTGGGTTTTGGGGACATTGTCTCAGGGTAGTTTTGGGGACATTGTCTCGGGGGGGTTTAGGGGACATTGTCTCGGGGGGGTTTTGGGGGGGGTGTTTTGGGGACATTGACTCGGGGGGCTTTTGGGGACATTGTCACAGGGGGGTTTTGGGGACATTGTCTCTGGGGGGTTTTGGGGGGGGTTTTGGGGGCATTGACTCGGGGCGGTTTTGGGGAAATTGTCTCGGGGGGGTTTTGGGGACATTGTCTCGGGGGGGTTTTGGGGGGGGTGTTTTGGGGTCATTGTCTCACGGGGGGTTCGGGGACATTGTCTCGGTGGGGTTTTGGGGACATTGTCTCGGGGCGGTTTTGGGGACATTGTCTCGGGGGATTTTGGGGACATTGTCTCGGGGGGGTTTTGGGGACATTGTCTCAGGGGGGTTTTGGGGGGGTTTTTGGGGACATTCTCTCGTGGCGTTTTTGGGGACATTGTCTCGGGGGGGTTTTGGGGACAATGTCTCGGGGGGGTTTTGGGGGAGGGGTTTTTGGGGACATTGTCTCAGGGGGGTTTTGGGGACATTGTATCGGGGGGATTTTGGGGTGTGCTTTTTGGGGACATTGTCTCGGGGGGTTTTGGGGACATTGTCTTGGGGGGGTTTTGGGGACATTGTCTCAGGGGCGTTTTGGGGGGCTGGTTTTGGGGACATTGTCTCGGAGGGTTTTTGGGGACATTGTCTCGGGGGGGGTTTTGGGGTCATTGTCTCGGGGGGGTTTTGGGGGGATTTTGGGGACATTGTCTCGGGGGGGTTTTGGGGACATTGTCTCGGGGCAGTTTTGGGGACATTGTCACGGTGGGGTTTTGGGGGCGGGGTTTTGGGGACATTGTCTTGGGTGTATTTTGGGGACATTGTCTCGGGGGTGTTATGGGGGGGGTTTTGGTGACAAAGTCTCGGGGGAGTACTGGGGACATTGTCTCGGGGTGGTTTTGGGGACATTGTCTCGGGGTGGTTTTGGGGGGGGGTTTTCTGGACATTGTCTCGGGGGGATATTGGGAATATTGTCTCGGGGGGGTTTGGGGGGGGGGTTTTGGGGACATTGTCTCGGGGGAGTTTTGGGGACATTGTCTCGGGGGGGTTTTGGGGACATTATCTCGGGGGGGTTTAGGGGGGTGGGGTTTTGGGGACATTGTCTCGGGGGGGTTTTGGGGACATTGTCTCTGGGGGGTTTTGGGGACATTGTCTTGGGGGGGTTTTGGGGGGGTTTTGGGGTCATTGTCTCGGGGGGGTTTTGGGGGGGGTTTTGGGTCATTGTCTCAGGGGGCTTTTGGGGACATAGTCTCGGGGGGGTTTTGGGGACATTGTCTCGGGGGCGTTTTGGGGGGGATTTTGGGGACATTGTCTCGGGGGGGTTTTGGGGACATTGTCTCGGGGGGATTTGGGGGACATTGTCTCGGGGGGGTTTTGGGGACATTGTCTCGGGGGGATTTTGGGGACATTGTCTCAGGAGGTTTTTGGTTGCATTGTCTTGGCGGGGTTTTGGAGGGGGTGTTTTGGGGACATTGTCTCGGGGGGGTTTTTGGGGACATTGTCTCGGAGGGGTTTTGGGGACATTGTCACGGGCTGATTATGGGGGGGGGGTTTTGGGGACATTATCTCGGGGGGTGTTTTGGGGACATTGTCTCGGGGGGGTTTTGGGTGGGTGTTTTGGGACATTGTCTCAGGGGGGTTTTGGGGGGGTTTTTGGGGACATTCTCTCGGGGCGTTTTTGGGGACATTGTCTCGGGGGGGTTTTGGGGACAATGTCTCGGGGGGGTTTTGGGGGAGGGTTTTTTGGGGACATTGTCTCAGGGGGGTTTTGGGGACATTGTCTCGGGGGGATTTTGGGGTGTGCTTTTTGGGGACATTGTCTCGGGGGGTTTTGGGGACATTGTCTCAGGGGGGTTTTGGGGGGGTTTTTGGGGACATTCTCTCGGGGCGTTTTTGGGGACATTGTCTCGGGGGGGTTTTGGGGACAATGTCTCGGGGGGGTTTTGGGGGAGGGGTTTTTGGGGACATTGTCTCAGGGGGGTTTTGGGGACATTGTCTCGGGGGGATTTTGGTGTGTGCTTTTTGGGGACATTGTCTCGGGGGGGTTATTGGGGACATTGTCTCGGGGGTTTTTGGGGACAGTGTCTCGGGGGGGTTTTGGGGACATTGTCTCGGGGGGGGGTTTGGGGGGGTTTTTGGGGACATTGTCTCGGGGGTTTTTGGGGACATTGTCTCGGGGGGGTTTTGGGGACATTGTATCGGGGGGTTTTTGGGGGGGGTTTAGGGTCATTGTCTCAGGGGAGTTTGGGGGACATTGTCTCGGGGGTGTTTTGGGGACATTGTCTCGGGGGGGTTTTGGGGGGGTTTTTTGGGACATTGTCTCGTGGGGCTTTTGGGGACATTGTCTCGGGGGTTTTTGGGGACATTGTCTCGGGGGGGTTTTGGGGGGGGGGTTTTGGGGACATTGTCTCGGGGGGGTTTTGGGGACATTGTCTTGGGGGGATTTTGGGGACATTGTCCCGGGGGGGGTTTTGGGGACATTGTCTCGTGGGGTTTTTGGGGAAATTGTCTTGGGGGGGTTTTGGAGGGGGGGTTTTGGGGACATTGTCTCGGGGGGTTTTTGGGGAATTTGTCTCGGGGGGGTTTTGGGGACATTGTCACAAGGGGGTTATGGGGGGGGGGTTTTGGGGACATTGTCTCGGGGGTGTTTGGGGGACATTGTCTCGGGGGGATTTTGTGGGGCGGTTTTGGGGACTTTGTCTCGGGGGGGTTTTGGAGACCTTGTCTCGGGTGGGGTTTGGGGACATTGTCTCGGGGGGGTTTTGGGGGGGGTTTTTGTGGACATTGTCTCGGGGGAGTTTTGGGGACATTGTCTCGGGGGGGTTTTGAGGGGGGGGTTTTGGGGACATTGTCTCGGGGGGGTTTTGGGGACATTGTCTCGGGGGAGTTTTGGGGGTGTTTGGGGACATTGTCTCGGGGGGGTTTTGGGGACATTGTCTCAGGGGGTTTTGGGGACATTGTCCCGGGGGGGGGTTTTGGGGGTTGGGTTTTGGGGACATTGTCTCAGGGGAGTTTTGGGGACATTGTCTCGGGGGGGTTTAGGGGACATTGTCTCGGGGGGGTTTTGGGGGGGTGTTTTGGGGACATTGACTCGGGGGGCTTTTGGGGACATTGTCACAGGGGGGTTTTGGGGACATTGTCTCTGGGGGGTTTTGGGGGGGGTTTTGGGGGCATTGACTCGGGGCGGTTTTGGGGAAATTGTCTCGGGGGGGTTTTGGGGACATTGTCTCGGGGGGGTTTTGGGGGGGGTGTTTTGGGGTCATTGTCTCACGGGGGGTTCGGGGACATTGTCTCGGTGGGGTTTTGGGGACATTGTCTCGGGGGGGTTTTGGGGACATTGTCTCGGGTGGTTTTGGGGACATTGTCTCGGGGCGGTTGTGGGGACATTGTCTCGTGGGGTTTTTGGGGAAATTGTCTTGGGGGGGTTTTGGAGGGGGGGTTTTGGGGACATTGTCTCGGGGGGTTTTTGGGGAATTTGTCTCGGGGGGGTTTTGGGGACATTGTCACAAGGGGGTTATGGGGGGGGGGTTTTGGGGACATTGTCTCGGGGGTGTTTGGGGGACATTGTCTCGGGGGATTTTGTGGGGCAGTTTTGGGGACTTTGTCTCGGGGGGGTTTTGGAGACATTGTCTCGGGTGGGGTTTGGGGACATTGTCTCGGGGGGGTTTTGGGGGGGGGTTTTTGTGGACATTGTCTCGGGGGAGTTTTGGGGACATTGTCTCGGGGGGGTTTTGAGGGGGGGGTTTTGGGGACATTGTCTCGGGGGGGTTTTGGGGACATTGTCTCGGGGGGGTTTTGGGGGTGTTTGGGGACATTGTCTCGGGGGGGTTTTGGGGACATTGTCTCAGGGGGTTTTGGGGACATTGTCCCGGGGGGGGTTTTGGGGGTTGGGTTTTGGGGACATTGTCTCAGGGGAGTTTTGGGGACATTGTCTCGGGGGGGTTTAGGGGACATTGTCTCGGGGGGGTTTTGGGGGGGTGTTTTGGGGACATTGACTCGGGGGGCTTTTGGGGACATTGTCACAGGGGGGTTTTGGGGACATTGTCTCTGGGGGGTTTTGGGGGGGGTTTTGGGGGCATTGACTCGGGGCGGTTTTGGGGAAATTGTCTCGGGGGGGTTTTGGGGACATTGTCTCGGGGGTGTTTTGGGGGGGTGTTTTGGGGTCATTGTCTCACGGGGGGTTCGGGGACATTGTCTCGGTGGGGTTTTGGGGACATTGTCTCGGGGGGGTTTTGGGGACATTGTCTCGGGTGGTTTTGGGGACATTGTCTCGGGGCGGTTGTGGGGACATTGTCTCGGGGGATTTTGGGGACATTGTCTCGGGGGGGTTTTGGGGACATTGTCTCAGGGGGGTTTTGGGGGGGTTTTTGGGGACATTCTCTCGTGGCGTTTTTGGGGACATTGTCTCGGGGGGGTTTTGGGGACAATGTCTCGGGGGGGTTTTGGGGGAGGGGTTTTTGGGGACATTGTCTCAGGGGGGTTTTGGGGACATTGTCTCGGGGGGATTTTGGGGTGTGCTTTTTGGGGACATTGTCTCGGGGGGTTTTGGGGACATTGTCTCGGGGGGGTTTTGGGGACATTGTCTCAGGGGCGTTTTGGGGGGCTGGTTTTGGGGACATTGTCTCGGGGGGTTTTTGGGGACATTGTCTCGGGGGGGGGTTTTGGGGTCATTGTCTCGGGGGGGTTTTGGGGGATTTTGGGGACATTGTCTCGGGGGGGTTTTGGGGACATTGTCTCGGGGCAGTTTTGGGGACATTGTCACGGTGGGGTTTTGGGGGCGGGGTTTTGGGGACATTGTCTTGGGTCTATTTTGGGGACATTGTCTCGGGGGTGTTATGGGGGGGGTTTTGGTGACATTGTCTCGGGGGAGTATTGGGGACATTGTCTCGGGGTGGTTTTGGGGACATTGTCTCGGGGTGGTTTTGGGGGGGTGTTTTCTGGACATTGTCTCGGGGGGATATTGGGGATATTGTCTCGGGGGGGTTTGGGGGGGGTTTTGGGGACATTGTCTCGGGGGAGTTTTGGGGACATTGTCTCGGGGGGGTTTTGGGGACATTATCTCGGGGGGGTTTTAGGGGGTGGGGTTTTGGGGACATTGTCTCAGGGGGGTTTTGGGGACATTGTCTCTGGGGGGTTTTGGGGACATTGTCTTGGGGGGGTTTTGGGGGGGTTTTGGGGTCATTGTCTCGGGGGGGGTTTTGGGGGGGTTTTGGGTCATTGTCTCAGGGGGCTTTTGGGGACATAGTCTCGGGGGGGTTTTGGGTACATTGTCTCGGGGGCGTTTTGGGGGGGATTTTGGGGACATTGTCTCGGGGGGGTTTTGGGGACATTGTCTCGGGGGGATTTGGGGGACATTGTCTCGGGGGGGTTTTGGGGGGGCGTTTTGGGGACATTGTCTCGGGGGGATTTTGGGGACATTGTCTCAGGAGGTTTTTGGTTGCATTGTCTTGGGGGGGTTTTGGAGGGGGTGTTTTGGGGACATTGTCTCGGGGGGGTTTTTGGGGACATTGTCTCGGAGGGGTTTTGGGGACATTGTCACGGGCTGGTTATGGGGGGGGGTTTTGGGGACATTGTCTCGGGGGTGTTTTGGGGACATTGTCTCGGGGGGGTTTTGGGTGGGTGTTTTGGGACATTGTCTCAGGGGGGTTTTGGGGGGGTTTTTGGGGACATTCTCTCGGGGCGTTTTTGTGGACATTGTCTCGGGGGGGTTTTGGGGACAATGTCTCGGGGGTGTTTTGGGGGAGGGGTTTTTGGGGACATTGTCTCAGGGGGGTCGGGGGGGGATTTTGGGGTGTGCTTTTTGGGGACATTGTCTCGGGGGGTTTTGGGGACATTGTCTCAGGGGGGTTTTGGGGGGGTTTTTGGGGACATTCTCTTGGGGCTTTTTTGGGGACATTGTCTCGGGGGGGTTTTGGGGACAATGTCTCGGGGGGGTTTTGGGGGAGGGGTTTTTGGGGACATTGTCTCAGGGGGGTTTTGGGGACATTGTCTCGGGGGGATTTTGGGGGTGTGCTTTTTGGGGACATTGTCTCGGGGGGTTTTGGGGGACATTGTCTCGGGGGGGTTTTGGGGGACATTGTCTCAGGGGGTGTTTTGGGGGGTGGTTTTGGGGACATTGTCTCAGGGGGGGGTTTTGGGGGACATTGTCTCGGGGGGGTTTTGGGGACATTGTCTCGGGGGGGTTTTGGGGTCATTGTCTCGGGGGGGTTTTGGGGGGGGTTTTGGGGACATCGTCTCGGGGGGGTTTTGGGGACATTGTCTCGGGGGGATTTTGGGGGACATTGTCACGGGGGGGTTTTGGGGGGGGTTTTGGGGACATTGTCCTGGGGTGTATTTTGGGGACATTGTCTCGGGGGGGTTATGGGGGGGTTTTTGGGGATATTGTCTCGGGGGAGTATTGGGGGGCATTGTCTCGCGGTGGTTTTGGGGACATTGTCTCGGGGGGGTTTTGGGGGGGGTTTTGTGGACATTGTCTCGGGGTGCTTTTGGGGGATATTGTCTCGGGGGGGTTTTGGGGGGTGGGTTTTGGGGACATTGTCTCGGGGGAGTTTTGGGGACATTGTCTCGGGGGGGTTTTGGGGGACATTATCTCGGGGGGGTTTTGGGGGGTGTGGTTTTGGGGGACATTGTCTCGGAGGGGTTTTGGGGACATTGTCTCGGGGGGGTTTAGGGGACATTGTCTTGGGGGGTTTTTGGGGGGGTTTTGGGGTCATTGTCTCAGGGGAGTTTTGGGGACATTGTCTCGGGCGTGTTTTGGGGACATTGTCTCGGGGGGGTTTTGGGGGGGTGTTTTGGGGACATTGTCTCGGGGGGCTTTTGGGGACATAGTCTCGGGGGTGTTTTGGGGACATTGTCTCGGGGGGGTTTTGGGGGATTTTGGTGACATTGTCTCGGGGGGGTTTTGGGGACATTGTCTCGGGGGGATTTGGGGGGACATTGTTTGGGGGGGGGGTTTAGGGACATTGTCTCGGGGGGGTTTCGGGGGGGGTGTTTTGGGGACATTGTCTCGGGGCGGTTTTGGGGTGGGGGGTTTGGGGACATTGTCTCTGGGGGGTTTTGGGGACATTGTCTCGCGGTGGTTTGGGGACATTGTCTCGGGGGTGTTTTGGGGGGGGGTTTCTGGGGACATTGTCTCGGGGGGGTTTTGGGGACATTGTCTCGGGGGGTTTTTTGGGGGGGTTGTTTTGGGGACATTGTCTCGGGGGGTTTTGGGGACATTGTCTCGGGGGGGTTTTGGGGACATTTTCCTGGGGGATTTTGGGGGGGTGGTTTGGGGACATTGTCTCGGGGGGGTTGTGTGGACATTGTCTTTGGGGGGTTTTGGGGGACATTGGCTCGGGGGGGTTTTGGGGGGGGGGGTTTCGGGGACATTGTCTCGGGGGGGTTTTTGGGGACATTGTCTCGGGGGTGTTGGGGACATTGGCTCGGGGGGGGTTTTGGGGGGGGGGGTTTCGGGACATTGTCTCGGGGGGGTTTTGGGGACATTGTCTCGGGGGTGTTTTGGGGACATTGTCTCGCGGGGGTTTTGGGGACATTGTCTCGGGGGGGTTTTGGGGGGGTTTTTGGGCACATTGTCTCGGGGGGTTTTTGGGGACATTGTCTCGGTGGGGTTTTGGGGACATTGTCTCGGGGCTTTTTGGGCGGGGGGCTTTTGGGGACATTGTCTCGGGGGGGTTTTGGGCACATTGTCTCGGGGTGGTTTTGGGGACATTGTCTCGGGGGGGTTTTTGGGGGGGGTTTTTGGGGACATTGTCTCTGGGGCGTTTTGGGGACATTGTCTCGGGGGTGTTTTGGGGACATTGTCTCGTGAGAGTTTTGGGGACATTGTCTCGGGGGCGTTTTGGGGACATTGTCTCGGGGGGGGGGTTAGGGTGTGGGGATTTTGCGGACATTGTCTCGGGGGTGTTTTGGGGACATTTTCGCGGGGTGGTTTTGGGGACATTGTCACGGGGGGGTTTTGGCGGGGGGTTTTGGGGACATTGTCTCGGGTGTTTTTGGGGACATTGTCTCGGGGGGGTTTTGGGGGGGAGGTTTTGGGGACATTGTCTCGGGGGGGGTTTGGGGACATTGTCACTGGGAGGTTTTGGGGGTGGTGTTTTGGGGACATTGTCTCTGGGGGGTTTTGGGGACATTGCCTCGGGGGTGTTTTGGGGACATTGTCTCGTGAGGATTTTGGGGACATTGTCTCGGGGGCGTTTTGGGGACATTGTCTCGGGGGGGTTTTGGGTGGGGGGTTTTGGGGACATTGTCTCGGGGGGGGTTTTGGGGACATTGTCTTGGGGGGGTTTTGGGGACATTGTCACGGGGGGGTTTTGGGGGGGGTTTGAGGACATTGTCTTGGGGGTATTTTGGGGACATTGTCTCGGGGGGGTTATGGGTGGGTTTTGGGGACATTGTCTCGTGGGTGTTTTGGGGACATTGTCTCGGGGGGTTTTTTGGGGGGGTTGTTTGGGGACATTGTCTCAGGGGGTTTTTTGGGGGGGTTGTTTGGGGACATTGTCTCGGGGGGTTTTGGGGACATTGTCTCGGGGGGGGGGTTTTGGGGACATTGTCCCGGGGGATTTTGGGGGGGTGGTTTGGGGACATTGTCTCGGGGTGGTTATGGGGACATTGTCTCGGGGGGGGTTTGGGGGGGTTTTTGGGGACATTGCCTCGGGGGGGGTTTTGGGGACATTGTCTCGGGGGGGTTTTGGGGACATTGTCTTGGGGGGGTTTTGGGGACATTGTCTCGGGGGGGTTTTGGGGGGGGGTTTTGTGGACATTGTCTCGGGGGGGTTTGGGGACATTGTCTCGGGGGGGTTTTTGGGGACATTGTCTCGGGGGTTTTTGGGGACAGTGTCTCGGGGGGGTTTTGGGGACATTGTCTCGGGGGGGGTTTGGGGGGGGTTTTTGGGGACATTGTCTCGGGGGGGTTTTGGGGACATTGTCTCGGGGGGGTTTTGGGGACATTGTCTCGGGGGGGTTTTGGGGGGGGGTTTAGGGTCATTGTCTCGGGGGAGTTTGGGGGACATTGTCTCGGGGGTGTTTTGGGGACATTGTCTTGGGGGGGTTTTGGGGGGGTTTTTTGGGACATTGTCTCGGGGGGCTTTTGGGGACATTGTCTCCGTGGGCGTTTTGGGGACATTGTCTCGGGGGGGTTTTGGGGGGGTTTTTGGGGACATTGCCTTGGGGGGGTTTTGGGGACATTGTCTTGGGGGGATTTTGGGGACATTGTCCCGGGGGGGTTTTGGGGACATTGTCTCGTGGGGTGTTTGGGGACATTGTCTTGGGGGGGTTTTGGATGGGGGGGTTTTGGGGACATTGTCTCGGGGGGTTTTTGGGGAATTTGTCTCGGGGGGGTTTTGGGGACATTGTCACGAGGGGGTTATGTGGGGGGGGGTTTGGGAACATTGTCTCGGGGGTGTTTGGGGGACATTGTCTCGGGGGGGGTTTGTGGGGCGGTTTTGGGGACTTTGTCTCGGGGGTGTTTTGGAGACATTGTCTCGGGTGGGGTTTGGGGACATTGTCTCGGGGGGGTTTTGGGGGGGGTTTTTGTGGACATTGTTTCGGGAGAGTTTTGGGGACATTGTCTCGGGGGGGTTTTGAGGGGGGGGTTTTGGGGACATTGTCTCGGGGGGGTTTTGGGGACATTGTCTCGGGGGGGTTTTGGGGGGGGTTTGGGGACATTGTCTCGGGGGTGTTTTGGGGACATATGTCTCAGGGGGTTTTGGGGACATTGTCCCGGGGGGGGGGGCTTTGGGGGGTGGGTTTTGGGGACATTGTCTCAGGGGAGTTTTGGGGACATTGTCTCGGGAGGGTTTAGGGGACATTGTCTCGGGGGGGTTTTGGGGCGGTGTTTTGGGGACATTGACTCGGGGGGCTTTTGGGGACATTGTCACAGGGGGGTTTTGGGGACATTGTCTCTGGGGGGTTTTGGGGGGGGTTTTGGGGGCATTGACTCGGGGGCGGTTTTGGGGAAATTGTCTCGGGGGGGTTTTGGGTCATTGTCTCGGGGGGGTTTTGGGGGGGTGTTTTGGGGTCATTGTCTCACGGGGGGTTCGGGGACATTGTCTCGGTGGGGTTTTGGGGACATTGTCTCGGGGGGGTTTTGGGGACATTGTCTCGGGTGGTTTTGGGGACATTGTCTCGGGGCGATTTTGGGGATATTGTCTCGGGGGATTTTGGGGACATTGTCTCGGGGGGGTTTTGGGGACATTGTCTCAGGGGGGTTTTGGGGGGGTTTTTGGGGACATTCTCTCGTGGCGTTTTTGGGGACATTGTCTCGGGGGGCTTTTGGGGACAATGTCTCGCGGGGGTTTTGGGGGAGGGGTTTTTGGGGACATTGTCTCAGGGGGGTTTTGGGGACATTGTCTCGGGGGGATTTTGGGGTGTGCTTTTTGGGGACATTGTCTCGGGGGGTTTTGGGGACATTGTCTCGGGGGGGTTTTGGGGACATTGTCTCAGGGGCGTTTTGGGGGGGTGGTTTTGGGGACATTGTCTCGGGGGGTTTTTGGGGACATTGTCTCGGGGGGGTTTTGGGGTCATTGTCTCGGGGGGGTTTTTGGGGGGATTTTGGGGACATTGTCTCGGGGGGGTTTTGGGGACATTGTCTCGGGGCAGTTTTGGGGACATTGTCACGGTGGGGTTTTGGGGGGGGCGTTTTGGGGACATTGTCTTGGGTGTATTTTGGGGACATTGTCTCGGGGGTGTTATGGGGGGGTTTTTGGGGACATTGTCTCGGGGGAGTATTGGGGACATTGTCTCGGGGTGGTTTTGGGGACATTGTCTCGGGGTGGTTTTTGGGGGGGGGTTTTCTGGACATTGTCTCGGGGGGGATTTTGGGGATATTGTCTCGGGGGGGGTTTGGGAGGGGGGGTTTTGGGGACATTGTCTCGGGGGAGTTTTGGGGACATTGTCTCGGGGGGTTTTGTGGACATTATCTCGGGGGGGTTTTGGGGGGTGGGGTTTTGGGGTCATTGTCTTGGGGGAGGTTTTGGGGACATTGTCTCGGGCGTGTTTTGGGGACATTGTCTCGGGGGGGTTTTGGGGGGGGGTTTTGGGTCATTGTCTCAGGGGGCTTTTGGGGACATAGTCTCGTGGGGGTTTTGGGGACATTGTCTCGGGGGGGTTTTGCGGGGGATTTTGGGGACATTGTATCGGGGGGGTTTTGGGGACATTGTCTCGGGGGGATTTGGGGGACATTGCCTCGGGGGGGTTTTGGGGGGGCGTTTTGGGGACATTGTCTCGGGGGGGTTTTTGGGGACATTGTCTCAGGAGGTTTTTGTTTGCATTGTCTTGGGGGGGTTTTGGAGGGGGGGTTTTGGGGACATTGTCTCGGGGGGGTTTTTGGGGACATTGTCTCGGAGGGGTTTTGGGGACATTGTCACGGGGGGGTTTTGGGGACATTGTCTCGGGTGGTTTTGGGGACATTGTCTCGGGGCGGTTGTGGGGACATTGTCTCGGGGGATTTTGGGGACATTGTCTCGGGGGGGTTTTGGGGACATTGTCTCAGGGGGGTTTTGGGGGGGTTGTTTTGGGGACATTCTCTCGTGGCGTTTTTGGGGACATTGTCTCGGGGGTGTTTTGGGGACAATGTCTCGGGGGGGTTTTGGGGGAGGGGTTTTTGGGGACATTGTCTCAGGGGGGTTTTGGGGGACATTGTCTCGGGGGGATTTTGGGGTGTGCTTTTTGGGGACATTGTCTCGGGGGGTTTTGGGGACATTGTCTCGGGGGGGTTTTGGGGACATTGTCTCAGGGGCGTTTTGGGGGGCTGGTTTTGGGGACATTGTCTCGGGGGGTTTTTGGGGACATTGTTTCGGGGGGGGGTTTTGGGGTCATTGTCTCGGGGGGGTTTTGGGGGGGATTTTGGGGACATTGTCTCGGGGGGGTTTTGGGGACATTGTCTCGGGGCAGTTTTGGGGACATTGTCACGGTGGGGTTTTGGGGGCGGGGTTTTTGGGGACATTGTCTTGGGTGTATTTTGGGGACATTGTCTCGGGGGTGTTATGGGGGGGGTTTTGGTGACATTGTCTCGGGGGAGTATTGGGGACATTGTCTCGGGGTGGTTTTGGGGACATTGTCTCGGGGTGGTTTTGGGGGGGTGTTTTCTGGACATTGTCTCGGGGGGATATTGGGGATGTTGTCTCGGGGGGGTTTGGGGGGGGGTTTTGGGGACATTGTCTCGGGGGGAGTTTTGGGGACATTGTCTCGGGGGGGTTTTGGGGACATTATCTCGGGGGGGTTTTAGGGGGTGGGGTTTTGGGGACATTGTCTCGGGGGGGTTTTGGGGGACATTGTCTCTGGGGGGTTTTGGGGACATTGTCTTGGGGGTTTTTGGGGGGGTTTTGGGGTCATTGTCTCGGGGGGGTTTTGGGGGGGTTTTGGGTCATTGTCTCAGGGGGCTTTTGGGGACATAGTCTCGGGGGGGTTTTGGGTACATTGTCTCGGGGGCGTTTTGGGGGGGATTTTGGGGACATTGTCTCGGGGGGGTTTTGGGGACATTGTCTCGGGGGGATTTGGGGGACATTGTCTCGGGGGGGTTTTGGGGGGGGCGTTTTGGGGACATTGTCTCGGGGGGATTTTGGGGACATTGTCTCAGGAGGTTTTTGGTTGCATTGTCTTGGGGGGGGTTTTGGAGGGGGTGTTTTGGGGACATTGTCTCGGGGGGGTTTTTGGGGACATTGTCTCGGAGGGGTTTTGGGGACATTGTCACGGGCTGGTTATGGGGGGGGGTTTTGGGGACATTGTCTCGGGGGTGTTTTGGGGACATTGTCTCGGGGGGGTTTTGGGTGGGTGTTTTGGGACATTGTCTCAGGGGGGTTTTGGGGGGGTTTTTGGGGACATTCTCTCGGGGCGTTTTTGTGGACATTGTCTCGGGGGGGTTTTGGGGACAATGTCTCGGGGGGGTTTTGGGGGAGGGGTTTTTGGGGACATTGTCTCAGGGGGGTTTTGGGGACATTGTCTCAGGGGGATTTTGGGGTGTGCTTTTTGGGGACATTGTCTCGGGGGGTTTTGGGGACATTGTCTGAGGGGGGTTTTGGGGGGGTTTTTGGGGACATTCTCTCGGGGCTTTTTTGGGGACATTGTCTCGGGGGGGTTTTGGGGACAATGTCTCGGGGGGGTTTTTGGGGGAGGGGTTTTTGGGGACATTGTCTCAGGGGGGTTTTGGGGACATTGTCTCGGGGGGATTTTGGGGTGTGCTTTTTGGGGACATTGTCTCGGGGGGTTTTGGGGACATTGTCTCGGGGGGGTTTTGGGGACATTGTCTCAGGGGTGTTTTTGGGGGGTGGTTTTGGGGACATTGTCTCAGGGGGGGTTTGGGGACATTGTCTCGGTGGGGGTTTTGGGGACATTGTCTCGGGGGGGGTTTTGGGGTCATTGTCTCGGGGGGGTTTTGGGGGGTTTTTGGGGACATCGTCTCGGGGGGGTTTTTGGGGACATTGTCTCGGGGGATTTTGGGGACATTGTCACGGGGGGGTTTTGGGGGGGGTTTTGGGGACATTGTCCTGGGTGTATTTTGGGGACATTGTCTCGGGGGGGTTATGGGGGGGTTTTTGGGGATATTGTCTCGGGGGAGTATTGGGGGCATTGTCTTGCGGTGGTTTTGGGGACATTGTCTCGGGGGGGTTTTGGGGGGGGGTTTTGTGGACATTGTCTCGGGGTGCTTTTGGGGATATTGTCTCGGGGTGTTTTGGGGGTGGGTTTTGGGGACATTGTCTCGGGGGAGTTTTTGGGGACATTGTCTCGGGGGGTTTTGGGGACATTATCTCGGGGGGGTTTGGGGGGTGTGGTTTTGGGGACATTGTCTCGGAGGGGTTTTGGGGACATTGTCTCGGGGGGGTTTAGGGGACATTGTCTTGGGGGGGTTTTTGGGGGGGGTTTTGGGGTCATTGTCTCGGGGGAGTTTTGGGGACATTGTCTCGGGCGTGTTTTTGGGGACATTGTCTCGGGGGGGTTTTTGGGGGGGTGTTTTGGGGACATTGTCTCGGGGGGCTTTTGGGGACATAGTCTCGGGGGTGTTTTGGGGACATTGTCTCGGGGGGGTTTTGGGGGGATTTTGGTGACATTGTCTCGGGGGGGTTTGGGGACATTGTCTCGGGGGGATTTGGGGGACATTGTTTTGGGGGGGGGTTTAGGGACATTGTCTCGGGGGGGGTTTCGGGGGGGTGTTTTGGGGACATTGTCTCGGGGCGGTTTTGGGTGGGTGGGGGGTTTGGGGACATTGTCTCTGGGGATTTTGGGGACATTGTCTCGCGGTGGTTTGGGGACATTGTCTAGGGGGTGTTTTGGGGGGGGGGTTTCTGGGGACATTGTCTCGGGGGGGTTTTGGGGACATTGTCTCGGGGGGTTTTTTGGGGGGGTTGTTTTGGGGACATTGTCTCGGGGGGTTTTGGGGACATTGTCTCGGGGGGGTTTTGGGGACATTTTCCTGGGGGATTTTGGGGGGGTGGTTTGGGGACATTGTCTCGGGGGGGTTGTGTGGACATTGTCTTGGGGGGTTTTGGGGACATTGGCTCGGGGGGGTTTTGGGGGGGGGTTTTTCGGGACATTGTCTCGGGGGGGGTTTTGGGGACATTGTCTCGGGGGTGTTTTGGGGACATTGTCTCGCGGGGGTTTTGGGGACATTGTCTCGGGGGGGGTTTTGGGGGGGGTTTTTGGGCACATTGTCTCGGGGGGTTTTTTGGGGACATTGTCTCGGTGGGGTTTTGGGGACATTGTCTCGGGGCTTTTTGGGCGGGGGGGTTTTGGGGACATTGTCTCGGGGGGGTTTTGGGCACATTGTCTCGGGGTGGTTTTGGGGACATTGTCTCGGGGGGGGTTTTGGGGGGGGTTTTTGGGGACATTGTCTCTGGGGCGTTTTGGGGACATTGTCTCGGGGGTGTTTTGGGGACATTGTCTCGTGAGAGTTTTGGGGACATTGTCTCGGGGGCGTTTTGGGGACATTGTCTCGGGGGGGGTTTAGGGTGTGGGGATTTTGCGGACATTGTCTCGGGGGTGTTTTGGGGACATTTTCTCGGGGTGGTTTTGGGGACATTGTCACGGGGGGTGTTTTGGCGGGGGGTTTTGGGGGACATTGTCTCGGGTGTTTTTGGGGACATTGTCTCGGGGGGGTTTTGGGGGGGAGGTTTTGGGGACATTGTCTCGGGGGGGGTTTGGGGATATTGTCACTGGGAGGTTTTGGGGGTGGTGTTTTGGGGACATTGTCTCTGCGGGGTTTTGGGGGACATTGCCTCGGGGGTGTTTTGGGGACATTGTCTCGTGAGGATTTTGGGGGACATTGTCTCGGGGGCGTTTTGGGGACATTGGTCTCGGGGGGTTTTGGGTGGGGGGGGTTTTGGGGACATTGTCTCGGGGGGATTTTGGGGACATTGTCTTGGGGGGGTTTTGGGGACATTGTCACGGGGGGGTTTTGGGGGGGGTTTGAGGACATTGTCTTGGGGGTATTTTGGGGACATTGTTCTCGGGGGGGTTATGGGTGGGTTTTGGGGACATTGTCTCGTGGGTGTTTTGGGGGACATTGTCTCGGGGGGTTTTTTGGGGGGGTTGTTTGGGGACATTGTCTCGGGGGGTTTTTTGGGGGGGTTGTTTGGGGACATTGTCTCGGGGGGTTTTTGGGGACATTGTCTCGGGGGGGTTTTGGGGACATTGTCCCGGGGGATTTTGGGGGGGTGGTTTGGGGACATTGTCTCGGGGTGGTTATGGGGACATTGTCTCGGGGGGGGTTTGCGGGGGTTTTTGGGGACATTGCCAGGGGGGGGTTTTGGGGACATTGTCTCGGGGGGGTTTTGGGGACATTGTCTTGGGGGGGTTTTGGGGACATTGTCTCGGGGGGGTTTTGGGGGGGGGTTTTGTGGACATTGTCTCGGGGGGGTTTGGGGACATTGTCTCGGGGGGGTTTTTGGGGACATTGTCTCGGGGGTTTTTGGGGACAGTGTCTCGGGGGGGTTTTGGGGACATTGTCTCGGGGGGGGTTTGGGGGGGTTTTTGGGGACATTGTCTCGGGGGGTTTTGGGGACATTGTCTCGGGGGGGTTTTGGGGACATTGTCTCTGGGGGGTTTTGGGGGGGGTTTTGGGTCATTGTCTCGGGGGAGTTTGGGGGACATTGTCTCGGGGGTGTTTTGGGGACATTGTCTTGGGGGGGTTTTGGGGGGGTTTTTTGGGACATTGTCTCGGGGGGCTTTTGGGGACATTGTCTCCGTGGGGTTTTGGGGACATTGTCTCGGGGGGGTTTTGGGGGGGGTTTTGGGGACATTGCCTTGGGGGGGTTTTGGGGACATTGTCTTGGGGGGATTTTGGGGACATTGTCCCGGGGGGGTTTTGGGGACATTGTCTCGTGGGGTGTTTGGGGACATTGTCTTGGGGGGGTTTTGGATGGGGGGTTTTGGGGACATTGTCTCGGGGGGTTTTTGGGGAATTTGTCTCGGGGGGGTTTTGGGGACATTGTCACGAGGGGGTTATGGGGGGGGGGTTTTGGGGACATTGTCTCGGGGGTGTTTGGGGGACATTGTCTCGGGGGGGTTTTGTGGGGCGGTTTTGGGGACTTTGTCTCGGGGGGGGTTTTGGAGACATTGTCTCGGGTGGGGTTTGGGGACATTGTCTCGGGGGGGTTTTGGGGGGGGTTTTTGTGGACATTGTTTCGGGGGAGTTTTGAGGACATTGTCTCGGGGGGGTTTTGAGGGGGGGGTTTTGGGGACATTGTCTCGGGGGGGTTTTGGGGACATTGTCTCGGGGGGGTTTTGGGGGGGTTTGGGGACATTGTCTCGGGGGTGTTTTTGGGGACATTGTCTCAGGGGGTTTGGGGACATTGTCCCGTGGGGGGGTTTTGGGGGGTGGGTTTTGGGGTCATTGTCTCAGGGGAGTTTTGGGGACATTGTCTCGGGAGGGTTTAGGGGACATTGTCTCGGGGGGGTTTTGGGGCGGTGTTTTGGGGACATTGACTCGGGGGGGCTTTTGGGGACATTGTCACAGGGGGGTTTTGGGGACATTGTCTCTGGGGGGTTTTGGGGGGGGTTTTGGGGGCATTGACTCGGGGCGGTTTTGGGGAAATTGTCTCGGGGGGGTTTTGGGTCATTGTCTCGGGGGGGTTTTGGGGGGGTGTTTTGGGGTCATTGTCTCACGGGGGGTTCGGGGACATTGTCTCGGTGGGGTTTTGGGGACATTGTCTCGGGTGGTTTTGGGGACATTGTCTCGGGGCGATTTTGGGGATATTGTCTCGGGGGATTTTGGGGACATTGTCTCGGGGGGGGTTTTGGGGGACATTGTCTCAGGGGGGTTTTGGGGGGGGTTTTGGGGACATTCTCTCGTGGCGTTTTTGGGGACATTGTCTCGGGGGGCTTTTGGGGACAATGTCTCGCGGGGGTTTTGAGGGAGGGGTTTTTGGGGACATTGTCTCAGGGGGGTTTTGGGGACATTGTCTCGGGGGGATTTTGGGGGTGTGCTTTTTGGGGACATTGTCTCGGGGGGTTTTGGGGGACAATTGTCTCGGGGGGGTTTTGGGGACATTGTCTCAGGGGCGTTTTGGGGGTGTGGTTTTGGGGACATTGTCTCGGGGGGTTTTTGGGGACATTGTCTCGGGGGGGTTTTGGTGTCATTGTCTCGGGGGGGTTTTGGGGGGATTTTGGGGACATTGTCTCGGGGGGGGTTTTGGGGACATTGTCTCGGGGCAGTTTTGGGGACATTGTCACGGTGGGGTTTTGGGGGGGGCGTTTTGGGGACATTGTCTTGGGTGTATTTTGGGGACATTGTCTCGGGGGTGTTATGGGGGGGTTTTTGGGGACATTGTCTCGGGGGAGTATTGGGGACATTGTCTCGGGGTGGTTTTGGGGACATTGTCTCGGGGTGGTTTTGGGGGGGGGTTTTCTGGACATTGTCTCGGGGGGATTTTGGGGATATTGTCTCGGGGGGGGTTTGGGAGGGGGGGTTTTGGGGACATTGTCTCGGGGGAGTTTTGGGGACATTGTCTCGGGGGGTTTTTGGGGACATTATCTCGGGGGGGTTTTGTGGGGTGGGGTTTTGGGGTCATTGTCTCGGGGGAGTTTTGGGGACATTGTCTCGGGCGTGTTTTGGGGACATTGTCTCGGGGGGGGTTTTTGGGGGGGGGGTTTTGGGTCATTGTCTCAGGGGGCTTTTGGGGACATAGTCTCGGGGGGGTTTTGGGGACATTGTCTCGGGGGGGTTTTGCGGGGGATTTTGGGGACATTGTATCGGGGGGGGTTTTGGGGACATTGTCTCGGGGGGATTTGGGGGACATTGCCTCGGGGGGGTTTTGGGGGGGCGTATTGGGGACATTGTCTCGGAGGGGTTTTGGGGACATTGTCTCGGGGGTGTTATGGGGGGGTTTTTGGGGACATTGTCTCGGGGGAGTATTGGGGACATTGTCTCGGGGTGGTTTTGGGGACATTGTCTCGGGGTGGTTTTGGGGGGGGGGTTTTCTGGACATTGTCTCGGGGGGATTTTGGGGATATTGTCTCGGGGGGGGTTTGGGAGGGGGGGTTTTGGGGACATTGTCTCGGGGGAGTTTTGGGGACATTGTCTCGGGGGGTTTTTGGGGACATTATCTCGGGGGGGTTTTGGGGGGTGGGGTTTTGGGGTCATTGTCTCGGGGGAGTTTTGGGGACATTGTCTCGGGCGTGTTTTGGGGACATTGTCTCGGGGGGGTTTTGGGGGGGGGTTTTGGGTCATTGTCTCAGGGGGCTTTTGGGGACATAGTCTCGGGGGGGTTTTGGGGACATTGTCTCGGGGGGGTTTTGCGGGGGATTTTGGGGGACATTGTATCGGGGGGGTTTTGGGGACATTGTCTCGGGGGGATTTGGGGGACATTGCCTCGGGGGGGTTTTGGGGGGGCGTTTTGGGGACATTGTCTCGGAGGGGTTTTGGGGACATTGTCTCAGGAGGTTTTTGTTTGCATTGTCTTGGGGGGGTTTTGGAGGGGGGGTTTTGGGGACATTGTCTCGGGGGGTTTTTTGGGGACATTGTCTCGGAGGGGTTTTGGGGACATTGTCACGGGCTGGTTAAGTGGGGGGGTTTTGGGGACATTGTCTCGGGGGTGTTTTGGGGGACATTGTCCTCGGGGGGGTTTTGGTGGGTGTTTTTGGGACATTGTCTCAGGGGGATTTTGGGGGGGTTTTTGGGGACATTCTCTCGGGGCGTTTTTGGGGACATTGTCTCGGGGGGGTTTTGGGGACAATGTCTCGGGGGGGTTTTGGGGGAGGGGTTTTTGGGGACATTGTCTTAGGGGGGTTTTGGGGACATTGTCTCGGGGGGATTTTGGGGTGTGCTTTTTGGGGACATTGTCTCGGGGGGTTTTGGGGACATTGTCTCAGTGGGGTTTGGGGGGGGGGTTTTGGGGACATTCTCTCGGGGCGTTTTTGGGGACATTGTCTCGGGGGGGTTTTTGGGGACAATGTCTCGGGGGGGTTTTGGGGGAGAGGTTTTTGGGGACATTGTCTCAGGGGGATTTTGGGGACATTGTCTCGGGGGGATTTTGGGGTGTGCTTTTTGGGGACATTGTCTGGGGGGTTTGGGGACATTGTCTCGGGGGGGTTTTGGGGACATTGTCTCAGGGGTGTTTTGGGGGGTGGTTTTGGGGACATTGTCTCAGGGGGTTTGGGGACATTGTCTCGGGGGGTTTTGGGGACATTGTCTCGGGGGGTTTTGGGGTCATTGTCTCGGGGGGGTTTTGGGGACATTGTCTCGGGCGGGTTTTGGGGACATTGTCTCAGGGGATTTGGGGACATTGTCACGGGGGCGTTTTGGGGGGTTTTTGGGGACATTGTCTTGGGTGTATTTTGGGGACATTGTCTCGGGGGGGCTATGGGGGGGTTTTTGGGGACATTGTCTCGGGGGAGTATTGGGGACATTGTCTCGCGGTGGTTTTGGGGACATTGTCTCGGGGGGGTTTTGGGGGGGGTTTTGTGGACATTGTCTCGGGTGGTGGTTTTGGGGATATTGTCTCGGGGGGGGTTTTGGGGGGGGGTTTTGGGGACATTGTCTCAGGGGAGTTTTGGGGACATTGTCTCGGGGGGGTTTTGGGGACATTATCTCGGGGGGTTTTTGGGGGGTGGTGGGTTTTGGGGACATTGTCTCGGGGGGGGTTTTGGGGACATTGTCTTGGGGGGGGTTTAGGGGACATTGTCTTGGGGGGGTTTTGGGGGGGGTTTTGGGGTCATTGTCTCGGGGGAGTTTTGGGGACATTGTCTCGGGCCGTGTTTTGGGGACATTGTCTCGGGGGGGTTTTGGGGGGGGGTTTTGGGGAAATTGTCTCAGGGGGCTTTTGGGGACATAGTCTCGGGGTGGTTTTGGGGACATTGTCTCGGGGGGGTTTAGGGACATTGTCTCGGGGGGGTTTTGGGGACATTTTCCTGGGGGATTTTGGGGGGGTGGTTTGGGGACATTGTCTCGGGGGGGTTGTGTGGACATTGTCTTGGGGGGGTTTTGGGACATTGGCTCGGGGGGTTTTGGGGGGGGGTTTTGGGGACATTGTCTCGGGGGGGTTTTGGGGACATTGTCTCGGGGTGTTTTGGGGACATTGTCTCGCGGGGGTTTTGGGGACATTGTCTCGGGGGGGTTTTGGGGGGGGTTTTGGGCACATTGTCTCGGGGGGTTTTTGGGGACATTGTCTCGGTGGGGTTTTGGGGACATTGTCTCGGGGGTTTTTGGGGGGGGGGTTTTGGGGACATTGTCTCGGGGGGGTTTTGGGCACATTGTCTCGGGGTGGTTTTGGGGACATTGTCTCGGGGGGGTTTTGGGGGGGGGGTTTTTGGGGACATTGTCTCTGGGGCGTTTTGGGGACATTGTCTCGGGGGTGTTTTGGGCATTGTCTCGTGAGAGTTTTGGGGACATTGTCTCGGGGGCGTTTTGGGGACATTGTCTCGGGGGGGGGTTAGGGTGTGGGGATTTTGCGGACATTGTCTCGGGGGTGTTTTGGGGACATTTTCTCAGGGTGGTTTTGGGGACATTGTCACGGGGGGGTTTTGGGGGGGGTTTTGGGGACATTGTCTCGGTGTTTTTGGGGACATTGTCTCGGGGGGGTTTTGGGGGGGAGGTTTTGGGGACATTGTCTCGGGGGGGGGTTTGGGGACATTGTCACGGGGAGGTTTTGGGGGTGGTGTTTTGGGGACATTGTCTCTGGGGGGTTTTGGGACATTGCCTCGGGGGTGTTTTGGGGACATTGTCTCGTGAGGATTTTGGGGACATTGTCTCGGGGGCGTTTTGGGGACATTGTCTCGGGGGGGTTTTGGGTGGGGGGGTTTTGGGGACATTGTCTCGGGGGTGTTTTGGGGACATTGTCTTGGGGGGGTTTT
>JANJGN010004911.1:0-2500 GCA_026770705.1 Isurus oxyrinchus
CATTTCTCCAGAAGCTTACCGAAGGCACACCGTCACACCTCGCGGGCCCCGAGGCCACTTTCCCCGTTGCGCAAATTCAATCCGAGGTGCATTGCCCTTAGCCGCCTTCTCCGGCCGGCTTCGGGTGCGTTTCCGGGGCTCCGACCGGGGCAAATCCGGTCCCCGGGGCCAGTGGGAGCCGTCCCCGGGCACGCCCGGGCTTCCGGTCGCCGCTTTCCGTGACCGACCGAAAGACGGTAAAAAATGCCGAAAATGGACAAAAATGGCCGACGGCGGGGCCTCCTGGTCGGTTAGGCGGCAGCCTGGATCGGTCCCTGCGGACCTGGAGGCTCGAGACGGCACTCGGAGCTGTCGACCGATTCTCGACTTGCCACCTCCTACCATTCTGCAGATACCCCGCCAACCCCCCCAGCCAGCAAATGCAGCCGAGATGTCGGTCGGTAGTCCAGCCGCCGAGGAGGCCTCGAAAGCCCGCGACACCTCCTTTCGCCGTTTCCCCATCGGGAGAACCGAGGGGAAATCATTATCTAGCTCCGGCAGCCCCCCTCCAACAATTGCAACCCGCCCCGTGGCCGGGCCGATTCGCCCCGCCTAGCGGGAATGCCTCCACCGGGGGGCCCGGCAGAAGCTTCGGATCCGACCTCATGGACTTCCGTCTTGGCACGGATTTCCCTCACACGGGCCCAGGGGCCACTTCCCCCGGCCTTCGGACGCAGCCGGAGGTGCATCGGGCCGAAGCCGCCTTCCCGGCCGGCTTCCGGAGGTTTCCGGGGCAAACTCCGGTCCTCCCGGCGAGGGGGAGCCTTCCCCGTGCACGCCCGGGTGTCAGGCCGCCGCTTTTCTTGACCGGCCGAAAGAGGCGAAAAATGCCGAAAATGACCAAAAATGGCCGACGGCGGGGCCTCCCGGTCGGTTTGGCGGCAGCCTGGGTCGGTCCCTGCAGACCTGGAGGCTCGAGAAGGCACTTGGCGAAGTCGACCCATTCTCGATTTGCCACCTCCTCCTATTCTGCAGATAGCCCGCCAACCTCCACAGCCAGCAAATGCAACCGTCATTCAGGCCGACGACCCTCCGGTAGTCATACCGAGGAAGAGGCACCGAAGCCCCGCCAGGCCTTCCGGATTGCACCCGCTCCCCGACCGGTTCTTTTTCAAAAAAGGGCCCAGGAGCCCGGATTATTTTAGGACGCGCTCGGGACCGCCCTGAGGGACACCGAACACCCAACCTTTCCCCGGGTCGACCCTCCCCGCCTCGGCCACCGGGGGGGGGGTCGAACCGGATCACCGGTTAATGATTTCCCCCTGCTCGGACTCGGCTGTTTCTCAACCGCGCTTGCCCGGCTCGGCCCCCAGCCCCGGCCCCTCACGTGGGGGCCCTGAATACGCCCCCCGGCAGCCATCTTGGCCCGCCGGCCCGGTATTTCAGGCCGTTTCGACCCTTCCCTGCCCGCTGGCTGACTGGTTCACCATGTCCCCATTCTGCGCTTAGACTTTTCAGCTGCTCGGGATGCCGGCTGATGACGGCTCCCGTACGACCGGGCGGGCGGCTCCAACTACCGGCCGGCTGCCCGGCCTGCTAACCCGTTAAGCATTTCCCCGTCCTGCACACATTCCCTGGACCTGCTGGTGTGTTCTGCAGCTAACTGCACCCCTACGACCGGGCGGGAGGCTATGATTACTGGTCGGCTGCCCTGCCAGGTAACCGCTTAACCGATTCCCCGTTTGGTACTGAGTCCCTGGACCTGCTGGTGTGTTCTGCAGTTAACTGCACCCCTATGACCGGGCGGGAGGCTGTAATTACCGGCCGGCAGCCCTGCCTGCTAACTGGCTGCCCGTGTCCCCATTCTGTCCTTAGTCCTTGGACCTGCTGGTGTGTTCTGCAGCTAACTGCACCCCTATGGCAGGCCGGCATCCCTGCCTGCTGACCGGCTGCCCGTGTCCTCATTCTGTACTTAGTCCTTGGACCTGCTGGTGTGTTCTGCAGCTAACTGCACCCCTATGACCGGGCGGGAGGCTGTAATTACCGGCCGGCAGCCCTGCCTGCTGACCGGCTGCCCGTGTCCTCATTCTGTACTTAGTCCGTGGACCTGCTGGTGTGTTCTGCAGCTGACTGCGCCTCTATTACCCGGCGGGAGGCTATAATTACCGGTCGGCTGCCTTGTCTGCTAACTGGTTCACAGGTTCCCCTGTGCCGTACATATCCCGTGGACCAGCGGCTGTGTTCTGCAGCTCAGCGCACCTTTACTACCATGCCGAAAGCCCTGAATAATGGCCGGCTACCCTGCCTGCTAACCGGTAAACCATTTGCCGCAAACCTAACCCCAGCCCTAAGCCTAACCGCTAACCCTAACCCGAACCCCGAGCCAAAAATAAACTAGCCTTGTCCCCTTCCCCGACACGAACACCCAGCCAAGCCCCTAACTCTAACCCTACCCCTGACACTTCCCCTAACCCTAACGCCCCAACCCTAACCCCAGCCCTAAGCCTAACCGCTAACCCTA
>JANJGN010004911.1:15000-20000 GCA_026770705.1 Isurus oxyrinchus
GTGTTCTATTTGAAATAGTTGACCTTCCTCAAAGTCGCACTTTTTTAGGCATTTTTAAAGTGTGACCGTTGCCTTAAAATGTTCTGAAAATCGTGTCCCCGAAATTCTCCGGGTACCCCGCCAATCCCCCCGGCCAACAATTGCACCCGAGAGGTGGGGCGGTAGCCCTACCGTCCAGGAGGCCTCAAAAGCCCGCAAAGCGCCATTTTGCCGTTTCCTCTTCGGGAGAACCGAAGGGAAATCATTAATGAGCTGGACGAGTACCATGCCAAAAATTGCAACCGACCCAGCCGTCGGGCCGATTCGCTACTCTCAGGGGGAATACCCCCACTGCGAGCCGGGCAAGAGCCTCGGATTCGACGCCATACGCTTCCGTCTGAGCACGGATTTTGTTCTCCCGGGCCCAGGAGACACTTCTCCACGGCCGGCGAATGCAATCTGGGGTGCATTTTATTTATTAGTTACTGATTTCTCTTCCAAACTTGCCTCTGCCACAGACTAAGTCCAAATGGTTAATGATTTCTCCGCCACACTTGCCTCGCTGCCAGAGACTAAGTCCAAACGGTTAATGATTTCTCCGCCACACTTGCCTCTCTGCCAGAGACGAAGTCCAAATGGTTAATGATTTCTCCGCCACACTTGCCTCGCTGCCAGAGACTAAGTCCAAATGGTTAATGATTTCTCCACTGCACTTGCCTCTGTGCCAGAGACGAAGTCCAAATGGTTAATGATTTCTGCACCACACTTGCCTCTCTGCCAGAGACTAAGTCCAAACGGTTAATGATTTCTCCGCCACACTTGCCTCGCTGCCAGAGACTAAGTCCAAATGGTTAATGATTTCTGCACCACACTTGCCTCTCTGCCAGAGACGAAGTCCAAACGGTTAATGATTTCTCCGCCACACTTGCCTCGCTGCCAGAGACTAAGTCCAAATGGTTAATGATTTCTCCACTGCACTTGCCTCTGTGCCAGAGACGAAGTCCAAATGGTTAATGATTTCTGCACCACACTTGCCTCGCTGCCAGAGACTAAGTCCAAATGGTTAATGATTTCTCCACTGCACTTGCCTCTGTGCCAGAGACGAAGTCCAAATGGTTAATGATTTCTGCACCACACTTGCCTCTCTGCCAGAGACTAAGTCCAAACGGTTAATGATTTCTCCGCCACACTTGCCTCGCTGCCAGAGACTAAGTCCAAATGGTTAATGATTTCTGCACCACACTTGCCTCTCTGCCAGAGACGAAGTCCAAACGGTTAATGATTTCTCCGCCACACTTGCCTCGCTGCCAGAGACGAAGTCCAAATGGTTAATGATTTCTGCACCACACTTGCCTCGCTGCCAGAGACTAAGTCCAAATGGTTAATGATTTCTCCACTGCACTTGCCTCTGTGCCAGAGACGAAGTCCAAATGGTTAATGATTTCTGCACCACACTTGCCTCTCTGCCAGAGACTAAGTCCAAACGGTTAATGATTTCTCCGCCACACTTGCCTCGCTGCCAGAGACTAAGTCCAAATGGTTAATGATTTCTGCACCACACTTGCCTCTCTGCCAGAGACGAAGTCCAAACGGTTAATGATTTCTCCGCCACACTTGCCTCGCTGCCAGAGACGAAGTCCAAATGGTTAATGATTTCTGCACCACACTTGCCTCGCTGCCAGAGACTAAGTCCAAATGGTTAATGATTTCTCCACTGCACTTGCCTCTGTGCCAGAGACGAAGTCCAAATGGTTAATGATTTCTGCACCACACTTGCCTCTCTGCCAGAGACGAAGTCCAAATGGTTAATGATTTCTCAGGGCCACTGTCCCATTGGTTAGCCATTTCTCCAGAGGCTTACCGAGGCCAACCTGCGATATCTCGCGGACCCGGAGGCCCCGTTGCACGTCCTGCACATTCAGTCCGAGGTGCATTGGTTACCCATTTCTCCAGAAGCTTACCGAAGGCACACCGTCACACCTCGCGGGCCCCGAGGCCACTTTCCCCGTTGCGCAAATTCAATCCGAGGTGCATTGCCCTTAGCCGCCTTCTCCGGCCGGCTTCGGGTGCGTTTCCGGGGCTCCGACCGGGGCAAATCCGGTCCCCGGGGCCAGTGGGAGCCGTCCCCGGGCACGCCCGGGCTTCCGGTCGCCGCTTTCCGTGACCGACCGAAAGACGGTAAAAAATGCCGAAAATGGACAAAAATGGCCGACGGCGGGGCCTCCTGGTCGGTTAGGCGGCAGCCTGGATCGGTCCCTGCGGACCTGGAGGCTCGAGACGGCACTCGGAGCTGTCGACCGATTCTCGACTTGCCACCTCCTACCATTCTGCAGATACCCCGCCAACCCCCCCAGCCAGCAAATGCAGCCGAGATGTCGGTCGGTAGTCCAGCCGCCGAGGAGGCCTCGAAAGCCCGCGACACCTCCTTTCGCCGTTTCCCCATCGGGAGAACCGAGGGGAAATCATTATCTAGCTCCGGCAGCCCCCCTCCAACAATTGCAACCCGCCCCGTGGCCGGGCCGATTCGCCCCGCCTAGCGGGAATGCCTCCACCGGGGGGCCCGGCAGAAGCTTCGGATCCGACCTCATGGACTTCCGTCTTGGCACGGATTTCCCTCACACGGGCCCAGGGGCCACTTCCCCCGGCCTTCGGACGCAGCCGGAGGTGCATCGGGCCGAAGCCGCCTTCCCGGCCGGCTTCCGGAGGTTTCCGGGGCAAACTCCGGTCCTCCCGGCGAGGGGGAGCCTTCCCCGTGCACGCCCGGGTGTCAGGCCGCCGCTTTTCTTGACCGGCCGAAAGAGGCGAAAAATGCCGAAAATGACCAAAAATGGCCGACGGCGGGGCCTCCCGGTCGGTTTGGCGGCAGCCTGGGTCGGTCCCTGCAGACCTGGAGGCTCGAGAAGGCACTTGGCGAAGTCGACCCATTCTCGATTTGCCACCTCCTCCTATTCTGCAGATAGCCCGCCAACCTCCACAGCCAGCAAATGCAACCGTCATTCAGGCCGACGACCCTCCGGTAGTCATACCGAGGAAGAGGCACCGAAGCCCCGCCAGGCCTTCCGGATTGCACCCGCTCCCCGACCGGTTCTTTTTCAAAAAAGGGCCCAGGAGCCCGGATTATTTTAGGACGCGCTCGGGACCGCCCTGAGGGACACCGAACACCCAACCTTTCCCCGGGTCGACCCTCCCCGCCTCGGCCACCGGGGGGGGGGTCGAACCGGATCACCGGTTAATGATTTCCCCCTGCTCGGACTCGGCTGTTTCTCAACCGCGCTTGCCCGGCTCGGCCCCCAGCCCCGGCCCCTCACGTGGGGGCCCTGAATACGCCCCCCGGCAGCCATCTTGGCCCGCCGGCCCGGTATTTCAGGCCGTTTCGACCCTTCCCTGCCCGCTGGCTGACTGGTTCACCATGTCCCCATTCTGCGCTTAGACTTTTCAGCTGCTCGGGATGCCGGCTGATGACGGCTCCCGTACGACCGGGCGGGCGGCTCCAACTACCGGCCGGCTGCCCGGCCTGCTAACCCGTTAAGCATTTCCCCGTCCTGCACACATTCCCTGGACCTGCTGGTGTGTTCTGCAGCTAACTGCACCCCTACGACCGGGCGGGAGGCTATGATTACTGGTCGGCTGCCCTGCCAGGTAACCGCTTAACCGATTCCCCGTTTGGTACTGAGTCCCTGGACCTGCTGGTGTGTTCTGCAGTTAACTGCACCCCTATGACCGGGCGGGAGGCTGTAATTACCGGCCGGCAGCCCTGCCTGCTAACTGGCTGCCCGTGTCCCCATTCTGTCCTTAGTCCTTGGACCTGCTGGTGTGTTCTGCAGCTAACTGCACCCCTATGGCAGGCCGGCATCCCTGCCTGCTGACCGGCTGCCCGTGTCCTCATTCTGTACTTAGTCCTTGGACCTGCTGGTGTGTTCTGCAGCTAACTGCACCCCTATGACCGGGCGGGAGGCTGTAATTACCGGCCGGCAGCCCTGCCTGCTGACCGGCTGCCCGTGTCCTCATTCTGTACTTAGTCCGTGGACCTGCTGGTGTGTTCTGCAGCTGACTGCGCCTCTATTACCCGGCGGGAGGCTATAATTACCGGTCGGCTGCCTTGTCTGCTAACTGGTTCACAGGTTCCCCTGTGCCGTACATATCCCGTGGACCAGCGGCTGTGTTCTGCAGCTCAGCGCACCTTTACTACCATGCCGAAAGCCCTGAATAATGGCCGGCTACCCTGCCTGCTAACCGGTAAACCATTTGCCGCAAACCTAACCCCAGCCCTAAGCCTAACCGCTAACCCTAACCCGAACCCCGAGCCAAAAATAAACTAGCCTTGTCCCCTTCCCCGACACGAACACCCAGCCAAGCCCCTAACTCTAACCCTACCCCTGACACTTCCCCTAACCCTAACGCCCCAACCCTAACCCCAGCCCTAAGCCTAACCGCTAACCCTAACCCGAATAAAACTCCGGACCACCCGGGCGGACACCGAACACCCAGCCTTTCCCCGGTTCCACCCTCGCCGCCTCGGCCACCAGGCTCGAACCGGCTGAATGGCCAACGATATCGCTCCTGCTCGGACTTTGCTCGCTTTAAATCGCGCTTGCGCGGCTCGGCCTCCAGGCACCGCCCCGTCACGTGCGACCGCTGAATACGCCCCCCCGGCAGCCATCTTGGCCCGCCGCTCCGGTATTTCAGGCCGTTTTGACCCTTCCCTGCCCGCTGCCATGCATCCGCTTGCCGGTTAATGATTTCGCCGTTCTGCACCTCGACTTTTGAGCAGCTCGGCAAGCGAAATGCTGACAGCACCCGGAGTATCGGGCCTTCGGCCAACCGCCTGCCCGGCCTCCAGGCACCGCCCCTCTCACGTGGTGACTGTGAATCCGCCCCGCCCCCGGTTGTCATTTTTTCCTTGCCGCCTCGATATTTTAAGCCGTTTCACCCTTTCCCTGCCCGCTTGCTGACTGGTTAATGATTTCCCCATTCCGCGCTTAAGACTTTTCAGCTGCTCGGGATGCCGGCTGCTGACTGCA
>JANJGN010004911.1:27500-28812 GCA_026770705.1 Isurus oxyrinchus
GCCAGATAGAAGGAAGCCAGCAGCGCACTGAGTAGGGTACAATCTTCGCAGTGCAGCCCCTGTCCAACACCAACGCACCAGCACCCGCCGGCAGGGTGGCGGAAGGCGTAGCGGGCGCAAAGCGGGAAGACAGGTACATTCTCTCGCACGCTGAAGGCGACCGACCCGCCACTCAATCTCGCTTCCGACAAAGCAGACACGCGATATCTTTAAACCGGCCGCCCCCAAGTCGACCAGCCCACGGGAGCCGGAGGGGGGGCGTGTAGGTACCCTTTTCACATGAAGGGAGGGTGCTTAGAAGACGACCAAAGTGACACCCGCGGTGGGAAAGAGCCGGGCCTGCACCTCCGTCTCAGTCCCTGCAGAGCTCACAGTGGCCGCTCGCCGAGGTCACGGCGACGTGACGCCTGCCCACACCCAAGCCCGCAGAAGCTCCCTTCAATTCGACTGCGGTTGTAGTGAGGGCCAGACGCTGGCTTGGTCGCGCAGCAATGCCCCCACGCCAGCTGGAGACACGAGCAGTAGGAAGAAGGTCTCTCTCTCGCTCGCTCCCTCTCTCTCTGTAGTGGACTTGCCACCCACCCGGCGGCGGCGGCAGCGTCAGCACGGTGCACCCATAAGTCGAGGCAGAAGCCGAGAGAAAGGGGCAGGCGCGCGAGACACGAACAGCTACGCCTTGCGGAAGGAGAGGGCAGTAAACAGAGCGTACCAGAGAGACGGGCGATTCCCGGGAAGACCGCACGTTAGCGTGCGACGGCTGAGAAGACACCGCAACGCGAAACAATGCAAGAGTCCAGCTCACCGCCCGCACAATTCTCTGTCTCAAACGTCTACTGTCATCGGTCCGCATGGCCGGCTGAACGAACGCAGCGCAAGCCGTGGGACGGGGAGAGGCACGGGTGGGCGTTACGCCCGCCGAACTTCCCGGTCCCGACAATTCTCAAGACGGACTGCAACGCCTCAGGGCTCGGCACCTCGCCAGACGAGCCGTGCCGCCAGGGCGGACACCGGAGTGCCCCTTCGATAGATAAGAGCGCGAGGACCGGACTTCAAACTCGCTCGGCACCAGGCAGGACTGAGCACTGCTGACGTCCATGGCCTATCCGCCGTGTTCGTCGAGTTCGGAGGGTGAACCTCCCACCCGCGTGGGAGGCGCCGGACGTGGGTGACCATGGCTCCGGGGCCCGCCCCCGTGAGCAACTCCGGTCGGCCACCCGCGACGCTGGCTCAGAGACAAATAAAGGAACACGGGCCGTCACACGCGAAGGCGTGGCGGGCCCCCGGCCGATAATGATCCTTCCGCAGGTTCACC
>JANJGN010004912.1:0-28793 GCA_026770705.1 Isurus oxyrinchus
CCCTTTCTCCCCTCGTCCCATCACCCTTTCCCCCTCACCCCATCACCCTTTCCCCCTCGCTCCATCGCCCTTTCCCCCTCGCCCCATCGCCCTTTCCCCCTCGCCCCATCGCCCTTTCCCCCTCGCCCCATCGCCCTTTCCCCCTCGCCCCATCGCCCTTTCCCCCTCACCCTGTCTCCCTCGCCCCATCATCCTTTCCCCCCTTGCCCTTTCCCCCTCGCCCCATCGCCCTTTCCCCCCTCATCCCATCGCCCTTTCCCCCCTCATCCCATTGCCCTTTCCCCTCGCCCCATCGCCCTTTCCCCCCTTGCCCCATCGCCCTTTCCCCCACGCCCTGTCTCCCTCGCCCCATCAACCCTTTCCCCCTTGCCCTTTCCCCCTCGCCCCATTGCCCGTTCCCCCTCGCCCCATCGCCCTTTCCCCCCTCATCCCATTGCCCTTTCACTCATCGCCCTTTCCCCCCTCGCCCCATCCCCCTTTCCCCCCTCGACCCCTCGCACTTTCCCCCTCGCTCCCTTGCCCTTTCGCCCTCCCCCTTTCCCCCTCGCCCTTTACCCTCACCCCATTGCCCATTCACCCCTCGCCCCCTTGCCATTTCCCCCCTCGACCCCTCGCGCTTTCCCCCTCGCCCCCTCGCCCTTTCCCCCTCACCCCATCACCCTTTCCTGCCTCGCCCTTTCCCCCCTCGCCCCATCGCCCTTCGCCCCATTGCCCTTTACCCCTCACCCCATCGCCCTTCCCCCTTGCTCCATCACCCTTTCCTCCCTCGCCCCACCGCCCTTTCCCCCTCACCCCATCGCCCTTTACCCCCTCGCCCCATCGCCCTTTCCCCCCTCGCCCCATCGCCCTTTCCCCCCTCGCCCCATCGCCCTTTCCCCCTCACCTCACCGCCCTTTCCCCCTCACCCCACCGCCCTTTCCCCCCTCGCCCCATCGCCCTTTCCCCCTCACCCCACCGCCCTTTCCCCCCTCGCCCTTTCCCCCTCGCCCAATCGCCCTTTCCCCCCTCGCCCCATCGCCCTTTCCCCCCTCGCCCCACCGCCCTTTCCCCCCTCGCCCTTTCCCCCTCGCCCAATCGCCCTTTCCCCCCTCGCCCACATCGCCCTTTCCCCCCTCGCCCCCTTGCCATTTCCCCCCCTCGACCCCTCACCTTTCCCCCTCACACCATTGCCCTTTCCCCCTCGCTCTTATCCCACTCGCCCCATCACCCTTTCCCCCCTCGCCCAATGCCCTTTCCCCCCTTGCCCCATCCCCCCCTCGGCCTTTGCCCCTCGACCCATCCCCTCCGCCCCATCGCCCTTTCCCCCTCGCCCCATCGCCCTTTCCCCCTCCCCCTATCGCCATTTCCCCATCGCTCTACCCCCCTTGCCCCATCGCACTTTCCACCCTCGCAGCCTCGCCTTTTACCCGTCACCCCCATCACCCTTTCCCCCCTCGCCCCATCGCCCTTTCCCCCTCACCCCATCGCCCTTTCTCCCCTCGCCCCATCGCCCTTTCCCCCCTCGCCCCATCGCCCTTTCCACCTCGCCCCATCACCCTTTCCCCCCATCGCCCCATCACCCTTTCCCCCCTCGCCCTTTCCCCCCTCGCCCCATCGCCCTTTCCCCCCCTCGCCCCATCGCCCTTTCCCCCCTCGCCCCAACGCCCTTTCCCCCCTCGCCCCATCGCCCTTTCCCCCCCTCGCCCCATCACCCTTTCCCCCCTCGCCCCATCGCCCTTTCCACCTCGCCCCATCGCCCTTTCCACCTCGCCCCATCACCCTTTCCCCCCTCGCCCCATCACCCTTTCCCCCTCGCCCCATCGCCCTTTCCCCCCTCGCCCCATCGCACTTTCCACCCTCGCAGCCTCGCCTTTTACCCCTCACCCCATCGCCCTTTCACCCTAGCCCCATCGCCCTTTCCCCCCTCGCCCCATCACCCTTTCCCCCCCTCACCCCATCGCCCTTTCCCCCTCGCCCCATCTCCCTTTCCCCCCTCTCCCCCTCGCCATTTCCCCATCGCCCTTTCCCCCCTCGCCCATCGCCCTTTCCCCCCCCTCGCCCCATCGCCCTTTCCCCCCTCGCCCCATCGCCCTTTCCCCCCCTCGCCCCATCGCCCTTTCCCCCCTCGCCCCATCGCCCTTTCCCCCCTCGCCCCATCGCCCTTTCCCCCTCACCCTTTCCCCCCTCGCCCCATCGCCCTTTCCCCCTCGCCCCATCGCCCTTTCCCCCTCGCCCTTTCCCCCTCTCCCTATCACCCTTTCCCCCCTCACCCTGTCCCCCTCGCCCCAGTGCCCTTTCCCCCCTCGCCCATCGCCCTTTCTCCCCCCATGCCCCATCGCCCTTTCACCCCCTCACCCTGTCCCCCTCGCCCTTTCCCCCTCGCCCCATCGCCCTTTCACCCCTCACCCCTGTCCCCCTCGCCCTTTCCCCCTCGCCCCATCACCCTTTCCCCCCTCGCCCCATCGCCTTTTCCCCCCTCGCCCCATCGCCCTTTCCCCCTCTCCCCCATCGCCCTTTCACCCCTCACCCCATCGCCTTTCTCCTCGCCCAAATGCCCTTTCCCCCCCTCGCCCAATCGCCCTTTCCCCCCTCGCCCATTGCCCTTTCCCCCTCGCCCTTTCCCCCCCTCGCCCCATCGCCCTTTCCCCCTCGCCCCATCGCCCTTTCCCCCTCGCCCCATCACCCTTTCCCCCCTCACCCTGTCCCCCTCGCCCCATCGCCCTTTCCCCCTCGCCCCATCGCCCTCTCCCCATCGCCCTTTCCCCTCGCTCCATCACCCTTTCCCCCTCGCCCCATCGCCCTTTCCCCCCATCGCCCTTTCCCCCCCTCGCCCCATCGCCCTTTCCCCCTCGCCCTTTCCCCCCTCGCCCCATCACCCTTTCCCCCCTCGTCCTTTCCCCCTCGCCCCATCACCCTTTCCCCCTCGCCCCATCGCCCTTTCCCCCCCTCGCCCTGTCCCTCTCGCCCCATTGTCCTTTCCCCCCTCGTCCTTTCCCCACGCCCCATCGCCCTTTCCCCCCTCGCAAAATCGTCCATTCCCCCCCTCGCCCTTTCCCCCTCGCCCAATCGCCGTTTCCCCCTCTCGTCCCATCGCCTTTCTCCTCGCCCCCATCGCCCTTTCCACCCTCGCCCCCATTGCCCTTTCACTCATCACCCTTTCCCCCTCGCCCTTTCCCCCCTCGCCCCATCGCCCTTTCTCCCCTCGCCCAATCGCCGTTTCCCCTCTCGCCCATTGCCCTTTCCCCCTCGCCCTTTCCCCTCTCGCCCATTGCCCTTTCCCCCTCGCCCTTTCTCCCCTCGCCCAATCGCCGTTTCCCCTCTCGCCCCATCGCCCTTTCCACCCTCGCCCATTGCCCTTTCCCTCTCGCCCTTTCCCCCCTCGCCCATTGCCCTTTCCCCCTCGTCCTTTCCCCCCTCGCCCCATCGCCCTTTCTCCCCTCGCCCAATCGCCGTTTCCCCTCTCGCCCCATCGCCCTTTCCACCCTCGCCCATTGTCCTTTCCCTCTCGCCCCATCGCCCTTTCCCCCCCCTCGCCCATTGCCCTTTCCACCCTCGCCCATTGCCCTTTCCCCTCTCGCCCCATCGCCCTTTCCACCCTCGCCCATTGCCCTTTCCCTCTCGCCCCATCGCCCTTTCCCCCCTCGCCCATTGCCCTTTCCCCCTCGCCCTTTCCCCCCTCGCCCCATCGCCATTCCCCCTCGCCCCATCGCCCTTTCCCCCCTCGCCCATTGCCCTTTCCCCCTCACCCTTTCCCCCTCGCCCCCATCGCCCTTTTCCCCCTCGCCCAATCGCCCTATCCCCCCTCGCCCCATCGCCCTTTCCCCCCTCGCCCTTTCCCCCCTCGCCCAATCGCCCTTTCCCCCTCGCCCCATCGCCCTTTCCCCCCTCGCCCCATCGCCCTTCCCCCCTCGCCCCATCGCCCTTTCCCCTCGCCCCATCGCCCTTTCCCCCTCGCCCCATCGCCCTTTCCCCCCTCGCCCCATCGTCCTTTCCCCCTCGCCCCATCGCCCTTTCCCCCTTGCCCCATCGCCCTTTCCCCCCTCGCCCATTGCCCTTTCCCCCTCGCCCTTTCCACCCTCGCCCCATCGCCCTTTCCACCCTCGTCCCATCGCCCTTTCCCCCCTCGCCCATTGCCCTTTCCCCCTCGCCCTTTCCACCCTCGCCCCATCGCCCTTTCCACCCTCGTCCCATCGCCCTTTCCCCCCTCGCCCCTTCATCCTTTCCCCCCTCACCCCATCGTCCTTTCCCCCTCGCCCTTTACCCCCCTTACCCCATCGCCCTTTCCCCCCTCACCCCATCGCCCTTTCTCCCTCGCCCCATCCCCCTTTCCTCCCTCGCCCCAACACCCTTTCCCCCTCGCCCCATCGCCATTTCCCTCATCCCATCCCCCTTTCCTCCCTCGCCCCAACTCCCTTTCCCCCCTCGCCCCATCCCCCTTTCCCCCCTCGCCCCATCATCCTTTCCTCCTTGCCCCATCCCCTACGCCCCATCGCCCCTTCCCCCTCCCCATCGCCATTTCCCCATCACCCTTTCCCCCCTCGCCCAATCGCCCTTTCCCCCCTCGCCCCATCACCCTTTTCCCCCCTCGCCCCATCGCCCATTCCACCCTCGCTTTTCCCACTCGCCCCATCGCCCATTCCCCCCTCGCCCTTACCCCCCCTCGCCCCATCGCCCTTTCCCCCCTCGCTCTTTTCCCACTCGCCCCATCTCCCTCGCCCTTTCCCCCTCACCCCATCACCCTTTCCCCATCGCCCTTTCCCCCCTCACCCCATCACCCTTTCCCCATCGCCCTTACCCCCCCTCACCCCATCGTCCTTTCCCCCTCGCCCCATCGCCCTTTCCCCCCTCGCCCATTGCCCTTTCCCCCCATCGCCCTTTCCCCATCGCCCTTTCCCCATCGCCCTTTCCCCCCTCACCCCATCGCCTTTCCACCCTCACCCCATCGCCCTTTCCCCCCTCACCCCATCGCCCTTACCCCCCTCACCCCATCGTCCTTTCCCCCTCGCCCCATCGCCCTTTCCCCCCTCGCCCATTGCCCTTTCCCCCATCGCCCTTTCCCCATTGCCCTTTCCCCATCGCCCTTTCCCCCCTCACCCCATCGCCTTTCCACCCTCACCCCATCGCCCTTTCCCCCCTCACCCCATCGCCCTTTCCCCCCTCACCCCATCGCCTTTCCCCCCCTCACCCCATCGCCTTTCCACCCTCACCCCATCGCCCTTTCCCCCCCTCACCCCATCGCCTTTCCCCCCTCACCCCATCGCCTTTCCACCCTCACCCCATCGCCCTTTCCCCCCTCACCCCATCGCCTTTCCACCCTCACCCCCATCGCCCTTTCCCCCCTCGCTCTTTTCCCACTCGGCCCTTCGCCCTTTCCCCCCTCGCCCCATCGCCTTTCCACCCTCGCCCCATCGTCCTTTCCCCCTCACCCTTTCCACCCTCGCCCCATCGTCCTTTCCCCCTCGCCCCCTCACCCTTTCCACCCTCGTCCCATCGCCCTTTCCCCCCTCACCCCTTCGTCCTTTCCCCTCTCACCCCATCATCCTTTCCCCCCTCACCCCATCGCCATTTACCCCTCGCCCCATCGCCCTTTCCCCCCTCGCCCCATCGCCCTTTCCCCCCTCGCCCCATCGCCCTTTCCCCCTCGCCCCATCGCCCTTTCCCCCCTCGCCCCATCGCCCTTTCCCCTCGCCCCATCGCCCTTTCCCCCTCGCCCCATCGCCCTTTCCCCCTCGCCCCATCGCCCTTTCCCCCCTCGCCCATTGCCCTTTCCCCCTCGCCCTTTCCACCCTCGCCCCATCGCCTTTCCACCCTCGTCCCATCGCCCTTTCCCCCCTCGCCCATTGCCCTTTCCCCCTCGCCCCATCGCCCTTTCCACCCTCGTCCCATCGCCCTTTCCCCCCTCGCCCTTTCATCCTTTCCCCCCTCACCCCATCGTCCTTTCCCCCCTCGCCCTTTACCCCCCTTACCCCATCGCCCTTTCCCCCCTCACCCCATCGCCCTTTCTCCCTCGCCCCATCCCCCCTTTCCTCCCTCGCCCCAACACCCTTTCCCCCTCGCCCCATCGCCATTTCCCTCATCCATCCCCCTTTCCTCCCTCGCCCCAACTCCCTTTCCCCCCTCGCCCCATCCCCCTTTCCCCCCTCGCCCCATCATCCTTTCCTCCTCGCCCCATCCCCTACGCCCCATCGCCCCTTCCCCCTCCCCATCGCCATTTCCCCATCACCCTTTCCCCCCCTCGCCCAATCGCCCTTTCCCCCCTCGCCCCATCACCCTTTTCCCCCCTCGCCCCATCGCCCATTCCACCCTCGCTTTTCCCACTCGCCCCATCGCCCATTCCCCCCTCGCCCTTACCCCCCTCGCCCCATCGCCCTTTCCCCCCTCGCTCTTTTCCCACTCGCCCCATCTCCCTCGCCCTTTCCCCCTCACCCTTTCCCCATCGCCCTTTCCCCCCTCACCCCATCACCCTTTCCCCATCGCCCTTACCCCCCTCACCCCATCGTCCTTTCCCCCTCGCCCCATCGCCCTTTCCCCACTCGCCCATTGCCCTTTCCCCCATCGCCCTTTCCCCATCGCCCTTTCCCCCCTCACCCCATCGCCTTTCCACCCTCACCCCATCGCCCTTCTCCCCCCTCACCCCATCACCCTTTCCCCCCTCACCCCATCGCCCTTTCCCCCCTCACCCCATCGCCTTTCCCCCCTCACCCCATCGCCTTTCCACCCTCACCCCATCGCCCTTTCCCCCCTCACCCCATCGCCTTTCCACCCTCACCCCATCGCCCTTTCCCCCCTCGCTCTTTTCCCACTCGGCCCTTCGCCCTTTCCCCCCTCGCCCCATCGCCTTTCCACCCTCGCCCCATCGTCCTTTCCCCCTCGCCCCCTCACCCTTTCCACCCTCGCCCCATCGTCCTTTCCCCCTCGCCCCCTCACCCTTTCCACCCTCGTCCCATCGCCCTTTCCCCCCTCACCCCTTCGTCCTTTCCCCTCTCACCCCATCATCCTTTCCCCCCTCACCCCATCGCCATTTACCCCTCGACCCATCGCCCTTTACCCCCTCACCCCATCGCCCTTTCCCCCTCGCCCCATTGCCCTTTCCCCCCTCGTCTCCTCGCCCTTTCCCCCTCGCCCTTTCCCCCTCACCCCATCACCCTTTCCCCCTCACCCCATTGCCCTTTCCCCCTCGCCCCATTGCCCTTTCCCCCCTCGCCTCCTCGCCCTTTCCCCCTCGCCCCATTGCCCTTTCCCCCTTCGCAGCCTCGCCTTTTACCCCTCGCCCCATCGTCCTTTCCTCCCTCGCCCCAACGCCCTTTCCCCCCCACACCCCATCACCCTTTCCCCCCTCGCCCCATCGCCCTTTCCCCCCCTCGCCTCCTCGCCCTTTCCCCCTCGCCCCATTGCCCTTTCCCCCTCGCCCCATCGCCCTTTCCCCCTTCGCAGCCTCGCCTTTTACCCCTCGCCCCATCGTCCTTTCCTCACTCGCCCCCAACGTCCTTTCCCCTCTCACCCCATCACCCTTTCCCCCCTCGCCCCATCGCCCTTTCCCCCCTCGCCTCCTCGCCCTTTCCCCCCTCACCCCATCACCCTTTCCCCCCTCACCCCATCACCCTTTCCCCCCTCGCCCCATCGCCCTTTCCCCCCTCGCCTCCTCGCCCTTTCCCCCTCGCCCCATCGCCCTTTCCCCCTCGCCCCATCGCCTTTCCCCCTCGCCCCATCGCACTTTCCCCCTCGCCCCATCGCACTTTCCCCCTCGCCCCATCGCCTTTCCTCCCTCGCCCCATCCCCCTTTCCCCCTCGCCCCATCGCCCTTTCCCCCTCGCAGCCTCGCCTTTTACCCCTCACCCCATTGCCCTTTCCCCATCGCCCTTTCCCCCTCGCCCCATCCCCCTTTCCCCCCTCCCCCCCATCGCCACTTCCCCATCGCCCTTTCCCCCTTTCCACCTCACCCCATCACCCTTTGCCCCCTCGACCCATCGCCCTTTGCCCCATCGCCCTTTCCCCCCTCACCCCATTGCCATTCAGCCCCTCGTCCCTGTGCTGGCCCTTTGAAAGATCTATCCCATTAATCCCACTCCCCCACCCCCCCCCCACCCCCCCTGTGAATTTTTCCCCTTCGAGTATTTCTCCAGTTCCCCCCCTTTTGAACGTTCCTATTGAATCTGCTTCCACCGCCCTTTCAGGCAGCGCCTTCCAGATCACCACAACTCGCTGTGTCAGACACGTTCTCCTCATCTCCCCCCCCCACCCCCTCTGGATCTTTTACCGATTCTCTTCAATCTGTGTCCCCCTCCCCCCTCTGGTTACCGACCCTCCCCCCACTGGAAACAGTTTCTCCTCATTCACTCGATCCAAACCCCCCTCGTGATTCTGAACGCCTCGATTCAATCTCCCCCTTAACCTTCTCCGCTCTAAGGAGAACAATCCCGGCTCCTCCCAGTCTCTCCACATGAACTGAAGTCCCCTCATCCCCGGGAACCGGTCCTGGTAAATCTCCCTCAGTCCGCACCCTGTCCGAGGTGTCGACATCCTTCCTAAAGCGCGGAGCCCAGGATTCGACACAATTCTTGCGGTTCGTAAAGGTTTAACGTTACCCACAGCAGCCTCCGTCCCTGACCTTGGGCTGTTAGTTTTGCGAGTGAGGGGCATTTGGAAGAGTTTCCCCACGGTCTCAGTCTGATTTCAATGTAGAATCCACCTCCAGCAAGGGCCCACGTAATGTTCAAGACTTCGCAGAGCTTCAACCACTTGTTGCACCGCAGTTGCACGGTACACGGTGGCAGCAGGAATGTAACCGCACTCAGGATGGTACACAGCAGGGACACTGGCCCTCAAAGCGGCCCAGCCTGCGCGAGGCAGAGGCCAATCACCCCGACGGATGGACGCTGGAGTCACAACGCGATGGATGGACTGCAGGGCCAGGGAGGGACGTGATGGTGGTGGTTGGTGGGGGCGGAGAGTCAGGGAGGGACTGTGGATGGACTGTGCCAGTGGGTGAGGCACGACCCTTGTGTGTTTTGAGCCTGTACCCCGTCCCCTCCCCAGCTCGGAGCAGCTTCCCAAACCGGCGGGAGAGACAAACAGACAAAAGCTGGGGGCTGCTGAAGCCACCAGCGATCCTGTCCCCAACGCCCTCCCCATCCTGCAGGATCGGATCCCAGCCCCGGGCGGAACAGGCCAACAGCAGCCTTGGCGAGAGCCGGGCAGCAGGAGTGTTCAGGAGGCTCAGCATGACCCCAGGAGCAGAGATTCCATGGCCCAGGAGACGAGGTCTCAGCAGGTTTTAACCCAGACAGCAGGACTGCAGAGACAGAGAGGCAGCCTTAGCGGGGACCACAGTCAAATCCCGGGGGGGGGGGGGGGGGGGGGGGGCGCGGAATCCCCAGCCACCTCCAGAGTGAAGGAGTGGAGATGGCAGCGGAGAAGCTGCTCTGGCTCTCATTCAATAATCCACACCTTGTGCTTCTTTTAAAAAATTATACTCGGGTATAAAAAGAGAACAAATTCATCTTCCGGTTTGAAACGGCAATTGTTTCTCTCTCCCTGTTTCTCACTCAGTAAATCCGGTTACACCATCATGTCGGAGGTGCAGCCTCCCCCCAGCGAGGAGCGGAACGCCTGCAGCTGTGAAACTCCATGGAGGTGAACGACAGCAGCAGCAACAACCAGAACATGGAAGATCTGGTGAGAGTGAAACTGAAAAACAGAAGATATTGGCAGCGTTAGTGTGTTACAGTCGCAGTACAGGCGAGGGGGGCCGGTCACACCGTGTGTTACAGTCGCAGTACAGGCGAGGGGGACTGGTCACACCGTGTGTTACACACACAGTACAGGCGAGGTGGACTGGTCACACTGTGTCTTACACACACAGTACAGGCAAGGGGGCGGTCACACCGTGTGTTACACACGCAGTACAGTCGAGGGGGGCCGGTCACACCGTGTGTTACAGTCGCAGTACAGGCGAGGGGCCGGTCACACCGTGTGTTACAGTCGCAGTACAGGCGAGGGGGACTGGTCACACCGTGTGATACACACACAGTACAGGCGAGGGGGACTGGTCACACCGTGTCTTACACACACAGTACAGGCGAGGGGGGCTGGTCACACCGTGTCTTACACAGACAGTACAGGCGAGGTGGACTGGTCACACTGTGTCTTACACACACAGTACAGGCAAGGGGGGGCTGTCACACCGTGTGTTACACACGCAGTACAGTCGAGGGGGGCCGGTCACAGCTTGTGTTACAGTCGCAGTACAGGCGAGGGGGGCCGGTCACACCGTGTGTTACAGTCGCAGTACAGGCGAGGGGGACTGGTCACACCGTGTGTTACACACGCAGTACAGGCGAGGGGGACTGGTCACACCGTGTGTTACACACACAGTACAGGCGAGGGGGGCTGGTCACACCATGTGTTACAAACGCAGTACAGGCAAGGGGGACTGGTCACACCATGTGTTACACACACAGTACAGGCAAGGGGGACTGGTCATACCGTGTGTTACACACACAGTACAGGCGAGGGGGACTGGTCACACCATGTGTTACAGTCACAGTACAGGTGAAGGGGACTGGTCACACCGTGTATTACAGTCACAGTACAGGTGAGGGGGGCTGGTCACACCGAGTGTTACACACGCAGTATAGGCGAGGGGGACTGGTCACACCGTGTGTTACACACACAGTACAGGCGAGGGGGGCTGGTCACACCATGTGTTACAAACACAGTACAGGCGAGGGGGACTGGTCACACCGTGTGTTACACACGCAGTACAGGCAAGGGGGACTGGTCACACCGTGTTACACACACAGTACAGGCAAGGGGGACTGGTCATACCGTGTGTTACACACACAGTACAGGCGAGGGGGACTGGTCACACCATGTGTTACACACGCAGTACAGGCGAGGGGGACCAGTCACACCGTGTGTTACACATGCAGTATAGGCGAAGGGGACTGGTCACACTGTGTGTTACACACGCAGTACAGGCAAGGGGGACTGGTCACACTGTGTTACACACACAGTACAGGCAAGGGGGACTGGTCGCACCGTCTGTTACACACGCAGCACAGGCGAGGGGGACCGGTCTCACCGTGTGTTACACACGCAGTACAGGCAAGGTGGGCTGGTCCGACTGTGTGTTACACACTCAGTACGAGCGAGGGGGACTGGGTCACACCATGTGTTACACACTCAGTACGAGTGAGGGGGACTGGGTCACACCATGTGTTACACACTCACTACGAGTGAGGGGGACTGGGTCACACCATGTGTTATACACTCAGTACAAGCGAGGGGGACTGGATCACACCGTGTGTTACACACTCAGTACAAGCGAGGGGGACTGGGTCACACCATGTGTTACACACTCGGTACGAGCGAGGGGGACTGGGTCACACCATGTGTTACACTCAGTACAAGCGAGGGGGACTTGGTCACATCATGTGTTACACACTCAGTACAAGCGAGGGGGACTGGGTCACACCATGTGTTACACACTCAGTACAAGTGAGGGGGTGTGGGTCACACCATGTATTACACACTCAGGGGGACTGGGTCACACCATGTGTTACACACTCAGTACAAGCGAGGGGGACTGGGTCACACCATGTGTTACACACTCAGTACAAGTGAGGGGGTGTGGGTCACACCATGTATTACACACTCAGGGGGACTGGGTCACACCATGTGTTACACACTCAGTACAAGCGAGGGGGACTGGGTCACACTGTGTGTTACACACTCAGTACAAGCGAGGGGGACTGGGTCACACCGTGTGTTACACACTCAGTACGAGCGAGGGGGACTGGGTCACACCATGTATTACACACTCAGTACGAGCGAGGGGGACTGGGTCACACCGTGTGTTACACACTCAGTACGAGCAAGGGGACTGGGTCACACCATGTGTTACACACTCAGTACAAGCGAGGGGGACTGGGTCACACCATGTGTTACACACTCAGTACAGGCGAGGGGGTGTGGGTCACACCGTGTGTTACACACTCAGTACAAGCGAGGGGGACTGGTCACACCATGTGTTACACACTCAGTACAAGCGAGGGAGCCTGGGTCACACCATGTGTTACACACTCAGTACAGGCGAGGGGGACCGGTCACACCATGTGTTACACACTCAGTACGAGCGAAGGGGACTGGGTCACACCATGTGTTACACACTCAGTACGAGCGAGGGGGACTGGGTCACACCATGTGTTACACACTCAGTACAGGCGAGGGGGACCGGTCACACCATGTGTTACACACTCAGTACGAGCGAAGGGGACTGGGTCACACCATGTGTTACACACTCAGTACAAGCGAGGGGGACTAGGTCACACCATGTGTTACACACTCAGTACAAGCGAGGGGGACTGGGTCACACCGTGTGTTACACACTCAGTACGAGCGAAGGGGACTGCGTCACACTATGTGTTACACACTCACTACGAGCGAGGAGGTGTGGGTCACACCGTGTATTACACACTCAGTACAAGCGAGGGAGATTGGGTCACACCATGTGTTACACACTCAGTACGAGCGAGGGGGACTGGGTCACACCGTGTGTTACACACTCAGTACGAGCGAGGGGGACTGGGTCACACCATGTGTTACACACTCAGTACAGGCGAGGGGGTGTGGGTCACACCGTGTGTTACACACTCACTACGAGCGAGGGAGACTAGGTCACACTATGTGTTACACACTCAGTACGAGCGAGGGGGACTGGGTCACACTATGTGTTACACACTCAATACAAGCGAGGGGGACTGGGTCACACCATGTGTTACACACTCAGTACGAGCGAGGGGGACTGGGTCACACCATGTGTTACACACTCAGTACAAGCGAGGGGGACTGGGTCACGCCATGTGTTACACACTCAGTACGGGCAAGGGGATGTGGGTCACACCACGTGTTACACACTCATTACAAGCGAGGGGGACTAGGTCACACCGTGTGTTACACACTCAGTACGAGCGAGGGGGACTGGGTCACACCATGTGTTACACACTCAGTACGAGCGAGGGGGACTGGGTCACACCGTGTGTTACACACTCAGTACAAGCGAGGGGGACTGGGTCACACCATGTGTTACACACTCAGTACAAGCGAGGGGGACTAGGTCACACCATGTGTTACACACTCAGTACAAGCGAGGGGGACTGGGTCACACCGTGTGTTACACACTCAGTACGAGCGAAGGGGACTGCGTCACACTATGTGTTACACACTCACTACGAGCGAGGAGGTGTGGGTCACACCGTGTATTACACACTCAGTACAAGCGAGGGAGATTGGGTCACACCATGTGTTACACACTCAGTACGAGCGAGGGGGACTGGGTCACACCGTGTGTTACACACTCAGTACGAGCGAGGGGGACTGGGTCACACCATGTGTTACACACTCAGTACAGGCGAGGGGGTGTGGGTCACACCGTGTGTTACACACTCACTACGAGCGAGGGAGACTAGGTCACACTATGTGTTACACACTCAGTACGAGCGAGGGGGACTGGGTCACACTATGTGTTACACACTCAATACAAGCGAGGGGGACTGGGTCACACCATGTGTTACACACTCAGTACGAGCGAGGGGGACTGGGTCACACCATGTGTTACACACTCAGTACAAGCGAGGGGGACTGGGTCACGCCATGTGTTACACACTCAGTACGGGCAAGGGGATGTGGGTCACACCACGTGTTACACACTCATTACAAGCGAGGGGGACTAGGTCACACCGTGTGTTACACACTCAGTACGAGCGAGGGGGACTGGGTCACACCATGTGTTACACACTCAGTACGAGCGAGGGGGACTGGGTCACACCGTGTGTTACACACTCAGTACAAGCGAGGGGGACTGGGTCACACCATGTGTTACACACTCAGTACAGGCGAGGGGGTGTGGGTCACACCGTGTGTTACACACTCAGTACAAGCGAGGGGGACTGGGTCACACCATGTGTTACGCACACTGTACGGGCAAGGGGGTGTGGGTCACACCATGTGTTACACACTCAGTACGAGCGAGGGGGACTGGGTCACACCGTGTGTTACACACTCAGTACAAGCGAGGGGGACTGGGTCACACCATGTGTTACACACACAGTACGGGCAAGGGGGTGTGGGTCACACCATGTGTTACACACTCAGTACAAGCGAGGGGGTGTGGGTCACACCGTGTGTTACACATTCAGTACAAGCGAGGGGGTGTGGGTCACACCGTGTGTTACACACTCAGTACAAGCGAGGGGGTCTGGTCACACTAGTGTCAGTAAGAGTGAGATGGTGCCTGTCTTACTGATCAGAATGGGCTCTGTGCACTGTGTGCCTTCGGGTTGGTGTGTGAGCGCTGTGAGCTGCTGAGACCTGCAATGTGTCTCTCCAACATACACAGTAGACACAGTGAAGAAAGGTCCCAGCCTCATCACAAACACAGGGCCCCCATTGCCTCTAACCCATGGTTAAAACAGGGCTGCTGCAGTACCTACCCAGATGTCACACTTCCCAGGGAAAAAGCGTTCTGGGATACGGGCAGCGTAGAGTGCGACTCCCAGGATGTACAATATTGCCATGAGGAAGAGCCAACCCATCTGGCCAACAGTAGCAGCTTTGATGAATCCTTCTGCAATCATGAAGTGGAGTGTGGGTACGAGACCACTGAGTCCAAGGCCCAGGAACACACCTACAGAACAAAGGGAGATCGTCAATGTCCATCAAATTCACAGTTTGCATCCTATCGCTCAAAAATCCCAGACCCCCGAAATCCCAATAGCCCAGCCCCCCAAAATCCCAATATCCCAGACCCCAAAATCCCAATAGCCCAGTCCCCCAAAATCCCAATATCCCAGCCCCCAAAATCCCAATAGCCCAGTCCCCCAAAATCCCAATATCCCAGACCCCCAAAAGCCCAATAGCCCAGTCCCCCAAAATCCCAATATCCCAGCCCCCAAAATCCCAATAGCCCAGCCCCCCAAAATCCCAATATCCCAGCCCCCCAAAATCCCAATATCCCAGCCCCCCAAAATCCCAATAGCCCAGCCCCCAAAATCCCAATATCCCAGCCCCCAAAATCCCAATAGCCCAGTCCCCCAAAATCCCAATATCCCAGCCCCCCAAAATCCCAATATCCCAGCCCCCCAAAATCCCAATATCCCAGCCCCCAAAATCCCAATAGCCCAGTCCCCCAAAATCCCAATATCCCAGCCCCCCAAAATCCCAATATCCCAGCCCCCAAAATCCCAATATCCCAGTCCCCCAAAATCCCAATATCCCAGCCCCCCAAAATCCCAATATCCCAGCCCCCCAAAATCTCAATATCCCAGCACCACCCCAAAATCCCAATAGCCCAGCCCCCAAAATCCTAATATCCCAGCCCCCCCAAATTCCAATATCCCAGCCCCCCAAAATCCCAATATCCCAGTCCCCTAAAATCCCAATATCCCAGCCCCCAAAATCCCAATATCCCAGCCCCCAAAATCCCAATATCCCAGCCCCCCAAAATCCCAATATCCCAGCCCCCCAAAATCCCAATATCACAGCCCCCCCCCAAAATCCCAATATCCCAGTCCCCCAAAATCCCAATATCCCAGTCCCCCAAAATCCCAATATCACAGCCCCCCCCCAAAATCCCAATATCCCAGCCCCCAAAATCCCAATATCCCAGCCCCCCCCAAAATCCCAATATCCCAGCCCCCCCCAAAATCCCAATATCCCAGCCCCCCCCCAAAATCCCAATATCCCAGCCCCCCCCCCAAAATCCCAATAGCCCAGCCCCCCACAAAATCCCAATAGCCCAGCCCCCCAAAATCCCAATAGCCCAGTCCCCCAAAATCCCAATATGCCAGCCCCCAAAATCCCAATAGCCCAGTCCCCCAAAATCCCAATATCCCAGACCCCAAAATCCCAATAGCCCAGTCCCCCAAAATCCCAATATCCCAGACCCCAAAATCCCAATAGCCCAGTCCCCCAAAATCCCAATATCCCAGACCCCAAAATCCCAATAGCCCAGTCCCCCAAAATCCCAATATCCCAGCCCCTAAAATCCCAATATCCCAGCCCCCCAAAATCCCAATATCCCAGCCCCCCAAAATCCCAATATCCCAGCCCCCCAAAATCCCAATATCCCAGCCCCCCAAAATCCCAATATCCCAGCACCCCCCCAAAATCCCAATAGCCCAGCCCCCAAAATCCTAATATCCCAGCCCCCCCAAATTCCAATATCCCAGCCCCCCAAAATCCCAATATCCCAGTCCCCCAAAATCCCAATATCCCAGCCCCCAAAATCCCAATATCCCAGCCCCCCAAAATCCCAATATCCCAGCCCCCCAAAATCCCAATATCACAGCCCCCCCCCCAAAATCCCAATATCCCAGCCCCCCCCAAAATCCCAATATCCCAGCCACCCCCAAAATCCCAATATCCCAGCCCCCCCCCCCCAAAATCCCAATATCCCAGCCCCCCCCCAAAATCCCAATAGCCCAGCCCCCCACAAAATCCCAATAGCCCAGACCCCTCAAAATCCCAATGTCCCGGCGCCCGCCCTTCAGCCCGCTCCCAATATCCTGATCCCATCAAAGTCCGATATGGATGTACACAGCCAGGTGGAAATTTCTCCTGTTACTTCCCTCTAGTTCTGCCCAGTTTCTGATCCTCAATGATATCCATGTTGTTTACTGGGCTCTTTCCCCATCTGATCCACACACGCCCATTCACCTGCTGCCTATTCACACCAAGATGTTTCTTATAGAGTTCTGGCACCTGCTGCCCACTGTTTGGGCCAATGTTTCAGCAGTGAGCCCATTAATGACTCTATTTCCTCACTACATGCCAATAACCACGCTTTACACCGCGAGAGGTCTTTACCACCCAGAACCATCCCGGTTACACAAGAGATATTTACCACCCAGAACCATCCCGGTTACACAAGAGATATTTACCACCCAGAACCATTCCGGTTACACAGAGAGAGATATTTACCACCCAGAACCATCCCGGTTACACCGCGAGAGATATTTACCACCCAGAACCATCCCAGTTACACAGAGAGAGATATTTACCACCCAGAACCATCCCAGTTACACAGAGAGAGATATTTACCACCCAGAACCATCCCGGTTACACAGAGAGAGATATTTACCACCCAGAACCATCCCGGTTACACCACGAGAGATATTTACAACCCAGAACCATCCCGGTTACACAGAGAGAGATATTTACCACCCAGAACCATCCCAGTTACACAGAGAGAGATATTTACCACCCAGAACTATCCTGGTTACACCGCGAGAGATATTTACCACCCAGAACCATCCCAGTTACACAGGGAGAGATATTTACCACCCAGAACTATCCTGGTTACACTGCGAGAGATATTTACCACCCAGAACTATCCTGGTTACACCGCAAGAGATATTTACCACCCAGAACCATCCTGGTTACACAGAGAGAGATATTTACCACCCAGAACCATCCCGGTTACACAGAAAGAGATATTTGCCACCCAGAACCATCCCGGTTACACAAGAGATATTTACCACCCAGAACCATTCCAGTTACACAGAGAGAGATATTTACCACCCAGAACCATCCCGGTTACACAGAGAGAGATATTTACCACCCAGAACCATCCCGGTTACACAGAGAGAGATATTTACCACCCAGAACCATCCCGGTTACACAGAGAGAGATATTTACCACCCAGAACCATCCCGGTTACACAGAGAGAGATATTTACCACCCAGAACCATCCCGGTTACACCGTGAATGGTATTTACCACCCAGAACCATCCCGGTTACACAAAGAGAGATATTTACCACCCAGAACCATCCCGGTTACACAGAGAGAGATATTTACCACCCAGAACCATCCCAGTTACACAGGGAGAGATATTTACCACCCAGAACCATCCCGGTTACACAGGGAGAGATATTTACCACCTAGAACCATCCCGGTTACACAGAGAGAGATATTTACCACCCAGAACCATCCCGGTTACACAGAGAGAGATATTTACCACCCAGAACCATCCCAGTTACACAGGGAGAGATATTTACCACCCAGAACCATCCCGGTTACACAGGGAGAGATATTTACCACCTAGAACCATCCCGGTTACAGAGAGATATTTACCACCCAGAACCATCCCAGTTACACCACGAGAGATATTTACCACCCAGAACCATCCCTGTTACACAGAGAGAGATATTTACCACCCAGAACCATCCCGGTTACACAGAGAGAGATATTTACCACCCAGAACCATCCCGGTTACACAGAGAGAGATATTTACCACCCAGAACCATCCCGGTTACACCACGAGAGATATTTACCACCCAGAACCATCCCGGTTACACAGAGAGAGATATTTACCACCCAGAACCATCCCGGTTACACAGAGAGAGATATTTACCACCCAGAACCATCCCGGTTACACAGAGAGAGATATTTACCACCCAGAACCATCCCGGTTACACAGAGAGAGATATTTACCACCCAGAACCATCCCGGTTACACCACGAGAGATATTTACCACCCAGAACCATCCCGGTTACACCACGAGAGATATTTACCACCCAGAACCATCCCGGTTACACAGAGAGAGATATTTACCACCCAGAACCATCCCGGTTACACAGAGAGAGATATTTACCACCCAGAACCATCCCGGTTACACCACGAGAGATATTTACCACCCAGAACCATCCCGGTTACACAGAAAGAGATATTTACCACCCAGAACCATCCCGGTTACACAGAAAGAGATATTTACCACCCAGAACAATCCCAGTTACACCCTGAAGGGTATTTACTACCTGGAAGCATTACGGTTACTCCACAAGCAGCACTTACCGGCACGCACTGCCCTGTACTGCGGCGTGGCAAACCGATCCCACTGTGATACCACGATCGCTGTTATTCCCAACACACAAATTATGACGAGATACACGAGTCTGGGCTGTGGTGAGCAGTAGAAGGAATAATACAACCAAGGCACAAAACTGCCCATGATCAGCAGAGCGATCCCAGAGTAATCTAACCTGGAAACAGGCAACACAAGGAGCACAGTGATCCCAGAGTAACAGAGCGATCACAACATGAAATCGGAGAATCTCACAACAAAGGAGGAGGTTACTTGGCCCGACGTACGATGCAGGCTGTGAACAAACTGTCCAGCTAATGCCACTCTCCAGCTGTATCCCTATAACCCTGAAGTCTGTCTCAAATGCCTACAGTCACCATTTCTCCAGTGCTAGTCTACACAGTAAAAGTTTGCAGCCTGAAGAGGACACAGACACACAAGTGGGATCTCAGCTTAATTGTTCCTCCTGAAGCCATCCAGCTCCAACAAGACTCGAAACGACACAATCCCTGAGGCCTGTCACAGCAGCACAGATTGTGGATTGATCCTCTGACCTCCCTGTTGTGGAGTTGTGACCATATATTTAAAGGGCGGGTCAATCAGGCAACTGGCTCAATTGAGACTGGTAACCCGATTACAGGCAGCCTGCAGGCTGAAAGAACAGAGCATTCATGTTCTGTACACCTGCGCATATTCTACACCCGTTATTCTACATATAAACCACCCGAACCCCTCGATTAGATTCCAGTCTGTAACTCACTCCCGGGTATCTGTTATTCTATATATAAACCCCCCCGAACCCCTCGATTAGATTCCAGTCTGTAACTCACTCCTGGGTATCTGTTATTCTATATATAAACCCCCCCGAACCCCTCGATTAGATTCCAGTCTGTAACTCACTCCCGGGTATCTGTTATTCTATATATAAACCCCCCTGAACCCCTCGATTAGATTCCAGTCTGTAACTCACTCCCGGGTATCTGTTATTCCATATATAAACCCCACTGAACCCCTCGATTAGATTCCAGTCTGTAACTCACTCCCGGGTATCTGTTATTCTATATATAAACCTACTGAACCCCTCGATTAGATTCCAGTCTGTAACTCACTCCCGGGTATCTATTATTCTATATATAAACCCCCCCGAACCCCTCGATTAGATTCCAGTCTGTAACTCACTCCCGGGTATCTATTATTCTATATATATAAACCCCCCCGAACCCCTCGATTAGATTCCAGTCTGTAACTCACTCCCGGGTATCTGTTATTCTATAAATAAACCCCCCCAACCCCTCGATTAGATTCCAGTCTGTAACTCACTCCCGGGTATCTGTTATTCTATATATAAACCCCCCGAACCCCTCGATTAGATTCTAGTCTGTAACTCACTCCCAGGTATCTGTTATTCTATATATAAACCTCCCGAACCCCTCGATTAGATTCCAGTCTGTAACTCACTCCCGGGTATCTGTTATTCTATATATAAACCCCCCCGAACCCCTCGATTAGATTCCAGTCTGTAACTCACTCCCGGGTATCTGTTATTCTATATATAAACCCCCCGAACCCCTCGATTAGATTCCAGTCTCCCGGGTATCTGTTATTCTATATATAAACCCCCCAAACCCCTCGATTAGATTCCAGTCTTTAACTCACTCCCGGGTATCTGTTATTCTATATATAAACCCCCCGAACCCCTCGATTAGATTCCAGTCTTTAACTCACTCCCGGGTATCTGTTATTCTATATATAAACCCCCCCAAAACCCCTCGATTAGATTCCAGTCTGTAACTCACTCCCGGGTATCTGTTATTCTATATATAAACCCCCCGAACCCCTCGATTAGATTCCAGTCTGTAGCTCACTCCCGGGTATCTGTTATTCTATATATAAACCCCCCCGAACCCCTCGATTAGATTCCAGTCTGTAACTCACTCCCGGGTATCTGTTATTCTATATATAAACCCCCCCGAACCCCTCGATTAGATTCCAGGTTGTAACTCTCTCCCGGGTATCTCAGTGTGCACCCCCCCCTCTCCCTGGAGGTGCTGACAGGGCAATGCAGGCAGCTGACTTACTTGGAGAAGGTGCGTGAGACTTTTTCAGAATGGCAGTAGACAGTGTGGAAGAGCCAGGAGAAACAGAGACACAGGACGGCTCCCAGGAAGAACATGCCAAAGACAACCTTCTCCTGCACTGGGGCCACAAAGTTAATATTGGGCCTGAACATGTAGATTACTCCTAGGATCAGGAAGAAGAGGAAACCTGGCAGACAAGGAAAAGAGAAAGTCAGCGGGGAAAGGCTATGTGTGGCCCAGGCAGCGAGCTCGGTCGGAACCGGGCTGAACCATTTCATATTGAACACTGCCCCACACGCCGGGTATCATGCATGATGGTGTGCTGCTGCCGCTGCTGCTGCTTGTGTAACTGTGCAGGGGCCGTTACCTATTAAATGTGTCCAGATGTTGCCGGTCTCAGTGTGAAGCCTGAAAATACTGCGGAAACACGCCCGGAATGAGGGCATAGGAGGCCGGTGTCCGTGCAGGAGGAAGTCGTTGTCCTTCAGCCAGTCCGGGAGCACATCATGTGGTATAACTCGCCATCTCCCCTCCCAAACCTGCTCAGAGAGAGAGAGAGAGAGAGAGGCAGGGAGAGGCAGGGAAATAAATCAATCACATCGCTCGGTCCTCGACACACAAGCCACAGAGGGTGTGGCGCTGAACTGCAGCACCCCGCCGCGAAACTGAGCAGAGCTTGGGGTGCCCACGAGCACACACAACCCCCCCCCCCCACCCCCCCCGCCATCGTATTACCTGTCACTCAGAGGATGGTCCATCCCACAGCCAGGTGTGTGTTGGCTGACCGCAAAGGCAAATGGACCCAGGAGATTGGCACTGCCACTGGCGGCAGAGCTAAGCAGCTGGAAGTACCCGCTCACTTATTAACATTAACACGAGCTGCAGCAGAGCAACACAGGAAACAAGGAACAAGCCAGCGCCATCCCTCACAGCAACAGGCTCTGTCCCAGCCGAGACGGGGTTATCCTGGTCCCACCTCCGAATCACAGACACGCACACAAACACAGGAGAAAGTTATTCTAAACCCTTTCCCAAACACTGGGTTCGGTCCCAGCCGGAGGATCGTGTCCAATTCCGGGCCCCGCACTTTGGGAAGGATGTGGAGGGACTCGGAGAGGGTGCGGAGGGAGGGAGATTTACCAGGAATGGTTCCCGGGGATGAGGGGACTTCAGGTTAACGTGGAGAGACAGGGAGGAGCCGGGATTGTTCTCCTTTAGAGCGGAGAAGGTTAAGGGGGAGATTGAATCGAGGCGTTCAGAATCACGAGGGGGTTTGGATCGAGTGAATGAGGAGAAACTGTTTCCAGTGGCGGGAGGGTCGGTAACCAGAGGGGGAGGGGGAGGGGGACACAGATTGAAGAGAATCGGTAAAAGATCCAGAGGGGGTGGGGGGGGGAGATGAGGAGAACGTGTCTGACACAGCGAGTTGTGGTGATCTGGAAGGCGCTGCCTGAAAGGGCGGCGGATGCAGATTCAATAGGAACGTTCAAAAGGGGGGGGAACTGGAGAAATACTCGAAGGGGAAAAATTCACAGGGGGTGGGGGTGGGGGGGAACAGTGGGATTAATTAGATTTATCTTTCAACGAGCTGGTACAAGCACGATGGGCAGAATGGCCTCCTCTTCTCCTGTGAGGAGTCTGATTCTATCACTCTGTGGTCTTAAGTTGGGGCAGCAGTTTCAGGAGAGAGCAGCAGCGCAGTGATGGACTCGCACTGGATTCAGTGTCCCGGGGACAGGGGTGGGAGATAAACAAGAAACAGTCAGCCTTCCTGCTTCCACCCCAACTCCTTCTCGCTGGAGCTCAGGCGTCCAGAAGGTTGCAACGGCCAATGGAACATACATCCCACCGAGTGTTCAGGGTCCGGCCCCTCGCAGTAATGCAGGGGAAGGAACACCACCCAGTGAACTCTACTCCCGGTCTCCACGTCGGGAGGAGGGCAACGGAGTGAGCTGGGAGTCCTGCTGAGGTTAGATTTCAGTATGACATGTGTGTTAGTTAGGACTTTTCAAACAGAGACATCCAACTCTTTCTGTACCTTGTGGAAACCTGTTAACAGCACCACACTGGCTTTCTTCCGGAGTCTGATTCCTGGCCCATGTCCCTCACTCTGTACGATCTGGCCATCCCCCTCATTACTCTCTGTGTTACACTGTCCTGGCCACTGACCGCTCGAGCATCCCTCTGTCACATACACACACACACACACACACAAAGTCACAAATTCAAAACAGCACAAGGCCCAGTCTGAAGGTGCTAAAACTGTCACAACAGTGAGTATCGTTCTGTCTCTGTCCTGTGTGGATACACTGCATTCTTCCTGCCTGTGTACAAAGTGTATATATACGTCAGTCGGTGTGCACGACTGCCCGTGTCCCGCCCTGTGGTTACACACACGCACCCACCCACCCGTCTTCAGTTACCCCAGGGTACTGATACTCATTCAGCCACTCCCAAGGTAAACAGAGTCGGATTGAATTCTTACTCAGAGACCGGGAATGAGGCATTGCATTCTTCCAGTCCCACACAGACAACCACCCGCACACACACACGCGCAGCCCCGCACCCAAGCACCCCCCCCCCCGCCACCCCCCCCACATCCAACCTGAGACAGGCAGCACCATAACCAGATAACCAGCCTATGGGGAACCTGCTGCCCACTTGCAGCAATCCAGCTGCTGTCTGTATTCATTCGTTTAAAACAGGCTTTATGGTCAGAGCTGCTGCTGTGATGTAATAGAGGTGTTGACACAAACTTGACCAGAGCTGCCTGGTGCAGAGAGAGCAGTGAGTAAATACCCCCACACAGAATTACACACTCACACACACACACACACACACACACCACACACACAGACACACACACACACACTCACACAGACACACACACACACACACACACACACACACACAGAGAATTACACACTCACACAGACACACACACACACACACACACACACACACACACAGACACACACACACACACACACACACACCACACACACAGACACACACACACACACACACACACACCACACACACACACACAGACACACACACACACACACACACACACACACACACAGACACACACACACAGAATTACACACTCACACAGACACACACACACACACACACACACACACACACACACACACACTCACACACACACAGACACACACACACACACACACACACACACACACACACAGACACACACACAGAATTACACACTCACACAGACACACACACACACACACACACACTCACACAGACACACACAGAATTACACACTCACACACACACACACACAGACACACACACACACACAGACACAGACACACAGACAGACACACAGACACACACACACAGACACACACACACACACACAGACACACACACACAGACACACACACACAGACACACACACACAGACACACAGACACACAGACACACAGACACACAGACACACACACAGACACACACACACACACACACACACAGACACACACAGACACACACACAGACACACACAGACACACACACACAGACACACACACACAGACACACACACACAGACACACACACACAGACATACAGACATTCACCTCAATGCTGAGACTTCTAAATCTTTGTCTTGTAAGCACAGAATTTTGCAATACAAGAGGTCGGTTGATTTATCATTCCTTCAGCTTCACCTCATACTCAGAGCCTCTTTTTAGACTCGCCGCAGTTTATCAGCCATCCCTTTGGATTCGACTCGAATTCCGCCCCCCTCACCCTGGGACACCAGGAAGCCGGTCTGAAGCTGGGGTTAGGTTTCCACGCAGATGCAGTTCAGAGGGGGTAACACCCCCAAGATGAGAGCTCACCTTGAAGACAAACTCCTCCATCTTCTCCATGGCGTGATGAGCTTGCAGTGGCAGTGTGAGCACCCGGACATGATCGACCTCCTCCTCGTCCTCCTCCTCCCTCTGTCTATACACAGCCTGATCCACTGTCCTGTCGGAGCCTTCCTGCGGACACAGAGCAGGAATCCCCAATCAGCAGAGGGAGGTCCTTCCCAACCCGACACGCCAACCATTTCAGCTCTGTACCAGGCAGGAATATCCGCAGACAGACAGCGCGATTTCCATACACTCACTACGGCAGGCAACGTGCGGCCCGATAGGGGTCACTGTAGGGAAGTCAGTGGTGCTGAGAGAAACATGTTCACCCAGGAAACCATCTGTACGATACTGATCGCAGAGCACCGGGCTGGTCGCTGCACGAGGCAGGGCGGGGGGCGGGGGGCGGGGGCGGGGCTGGAGCCCAGGCTGGTGCCCGGGGGCGGGGCTGGAGCGAGGGGGCGGGGCTGGTCGCTGCACAAGGCAGGGCGGGGGCAGGGCTGGAGCCCAGGCTGGTGCCCAGGGGCGGGCCTGGAGCCAGGGGGCGAGGCTGGTCGCTGCACAAGGCAGGGCGGGGTCGGGGCTGGAGCCCGGGGGGGGCGGGGCTGGTGCCCGGGGGCGGGGCTGGTGCCCAGGCTGGTGCCCTGGGGCGGGGCTGGAGCGAGGGGGGCGGGGCTGGTCGCTGCACAAGGCAGGGCGGGGGCGGGGGCCGGAGCACGGGGAGGCGGGGCTGGTCGCTGCACGAGGCAGTGCGGGGGCGGGGGGTGGGGCTGGAGACCGGGGGCGGGGCGGGGCGGGGCTGGAGCGGGGGGGTGGGGCTGGAGCCGGGGGGCAGGGCTGGTGCCCGGGCTGGAGCCTATGGGCGGGCTGGAGCCTATGGGCGGGCTGGAGCCCAGGGGCGGGGCTGGAGCCCAGGGGCGGGGCTGGAGCCCGGGATGGAGCCTGTGGGTGGGGCTGGAGCCCGGGGGCGGGGCTGGAGCCCAGGGGGGCTGGGCTGGAGCCCAGGGGACCGGGGCTGGAGCCCAGGGGACCCGGGGCTGGAGCCCAGGCTGGAGCCTGTGGGTGGAGCTAGAGCCCAGGGGGCGGGGCTGGAGCCCAGGGGGGTGGGGCTGGAGCCCGGGCTAGAGCCTGTGGGCGGGGCTGGAGCCCAGGGGGCGGGGCTGGAGCCCGGGGGGCGGGGCTGGAGCCCAGGAGGGGTGGGGCTGAAGACCGGGCTGGAGCCTGGGGGCGGGGCTGGAGCCCGGGCTAGAGCCTGTGGGCGGGGCTGGAGCCTGGGGGGCGGGGCTGGAGCCCAGGGGGGGTGGGGCTGAAGACCGGGCTGGAGCCTGGGGGCGGGGCTGGAGCCTGGGGGTGGGGCTGGAGACTGTGGGCGGGGCTGGAGACTGTGGGCGGGGCTGGAGCCCAGGGGTGGGGCTGGAGCCCAGGGGGCGGGGCTGGAGCCCAGGGGGATGGGGCTGATTGCCCCCTTCAGAAGGTGGTGGGGGTGAGCTGCCTTCTTGAGCCGCTGCAGTCCGTGTGGTGTAGGTACACCCACCGTGCTGTTAGGGAGGGAGTTCCAGGATTGTGTCCGTGTGGTGTAGGTACACCCACCGTGCTGTTAGGGAGGGAGTTCCAGGATTGTGTCCGTGTGGTGTAGGTACACCCACCGTGCTGTTAGGGAGGGAGTTCCAGGATTGTGTCCGTGTGGTGTAGGTACACCCACCGTGCTGTTAGAGAGAGAGTTCCAGGATTTGGACCCAGCGACAGTGAAGGAACGGCCGATATATTTCCAAGTCGGGATGGTGAGGGGCTCGGAGGGGAACTTGCAGGTGGTGGTGTTCCCCATGTGTCTGCTGCCCTTGTCCTTCTAGGTGGTAGAGGTGGTGGGTTTGGGCGGCGCTGTCGAAGGAGCCTTGGCGAGTTGCTGCAGTGCATCTTGTAGATGGTACACACACTGCTGCCCCTGTGCGTCGGTGGTGGAGGGGGTGAATGTTTGTGGATGGGGGGCTGATCAAGCGGGGCTGCTTTGTCCTGGATGGTGTCGAGCTTCTTGAGTGTTGTGGGAGCCGCACTCATCCAGGCAAGTGGGGAGTATCCCCATCACACTCCTGACTTGTGCCTTGTAGATGGTGGACAGGCTTTGGGGAGTCAGGGAGGTGAGTTCTCAGCTCTGAATTCACTGAAAATTGGCTCTAGCTCTGTTGTTCACCAAATGGCAGCCGGCGGAGAATAAACAGAGCAGTCTATATGGAGAAACAGCTAACACACAAAACTCTTCAGGGATCGGACAGGGTAGATGAAGCGAGAGGTTGTTACCCCAGCTGAACAGTCTACAACCGGAGGGTCCGGATAAGGTACAAGATGAGGAGAATTTATTTCTCTCAGGGCGTTATGAACCTTTGCAACACGTTACCCCACAGGGTTGTAGATGCTCAATTGCTGACTATCCATTGCTGAGACAGACAGATTTTCGATGTTTGAGAGAATCGAGGGAAATGGGGAAGAGGCGGCCAAGTGGACATGAGGCCAGAGATCGGCTCTGATCACACTGAAGGGTGGAGCAGGCTCGATGGGCTGAACGAACCACTCCTGCTTATGTTTTTTATCTTATGTATCATACTGTCCAGTCCAGTACACAGCAACTCACCAAGGCTCCTTCGACAGCGCCGCCCAAACCCACCACCTCTACCACCTAGAAGGACGAGGGCAGCAGACACATGGGGAACACCACCACCTGCAAGTTCCCCTCCGAGCCACTCACCATCCTGACTTGGAAATATATCGGCCGTTCCTTCACTGTCGCTGGGTCCAAATCCTGGAACTCCCTCCCTAACGGCGCGGTGGGTGTACCTACACCACACGGACACAATCCTGGAACTCCCTCCCTAACAGCACGGTGGGTGTACCTACACCACACGGACACAATCCTGGAACTCCCTCCCTAACAGCACGGTGGGTGTACCTACACCACACGGACACAATCCTGGAACTCCCTCCCTAACAGCACGGTGGGTGTACCTACACCACACGGGACACAATCCTGGAACTCCCTCCCTAACAGCACGGTGGGTGTACCTACACCACACGGACACAATCCTGGAACTCCCTCCCTAACAGCACGGTGGGTGTACCTACACCACACGGACACTGGAACTCCCTCCCTAACAGCACGGTGGGTGTACCTACACCACACGGACACAATCCTGGAACTCCCTCCCTAACAGCACAGTGGGTGTACCTACACCACACGGACACAATCCTGGAACTCCCTCCCTAACAGCACGGTGGGTGTACCTACACCACACGGGCACAATCCTGGAACTCCCTCCCTAACAGCACGGTGGGTGTACCTACACCACACGGACACAATCCTGGAACTCCCTCCCTAACAGCACGGTGGGTGTACCTACACCACACGGACACAATCCTGGAACTCCCTCCCTAACAGCACGGTGGGTGTACCTACACCACACGGGGACACAATCCTGGAACTCCCACCCTAACAGCACGGTGGGTGTACCTACACCACACGGACACTGGAACTCCCTCCCTAACAGCACGGTGGGTGTACCTACACCACACGGGGACACAATCCTGGAACTCCCTCCCTAACAGCAAGGGGCATTTAGGGTTGGGCGATAAATGCTGGGCCCAGCCAGTGATGCCCATATGGCACATGTGAATAATATAATATGAATAACCCACAGCCGATTGAGTGCCAGGCGAGGCCCAGCCCCCGGGCTCAGCACCGGCCCATGTGTGAACAGGGTTCAGAATTACACACAGCACACACACACGGACATGACGATTACCAGAACGTAGGAATGAGAACCACGTTACTCACACATTTCACACTCTCCTCCCCATCAGGCAACAAACTGAAAGCTGCACATTCCAGCTGCTTCTGGGATCTTCCTTTGCTGCCTTTCGAAGCTGCCCATTGGCCGACGTGGGCTGCGCTGCCGGTGAGCATTGCAAAATCAGGGCGTGGGCTGTCTCCACGGACC